>VXBP01001619.1:90739-188063 GCA_013400115.1 Rhinopomastus cyanomelas
GTACAGCTTTATCTTCTTTGAAGTACCAGTGCATTCCCATCCGGTACATCTTATCACAGGCCTTGGCCATGGCTGCACATTTCCTCACAAGGGTTGACCGCAATGCCTTTGTATTGCTTCACCCTTCATGGTTTGCAGACCCAGTTGCCTTGAGAACCATCAGAGGAAGGGATTCCTTGCGTTCCAGCTGTACTCTACCCTAGAGGCTTAGAACTTTCCTTAAAATGCTAGGTTTTATCCCACAGAGACACCAAGTCACCTCTGCTAATGGTTCGTACATTTTAAAGCCTGTGATTCTCATTTAGTCATTAAAATGAAAGGAATACTTCACTTTTCTCTCTTTCTGACTGACAATGTTTAAGCTGAAAGCTGTACGCCATTGAATTTGTTCCACATATCCAGCCTTGGCCATTCTTTCGTTCTTTTTTCTACTCAGACTATGCAACAGCATTTCTTTTCCTTTTATTTTTTCCTCTATGTGTCTTTTTTTCTTTTCATTGTGATTCCCTATCACTGAAGTCCTACTCACTGTGTGATCCATGTGGTCTCTAATTCCCATGTAAGAAGGCCCTTCTGCTTTTGTCATGAAGTGACAACATCTTTCAAATGAGAGAAAAATAGAAAATTCTCTGGATTCTTTCACTAATTTGACAAAACAATTGATTTTCTTATGGCCATAATCCTCACGTTCCCCTTTCCTTCTGTGTCCAGCTGTCCTGAATTCTAATCTCAGTGCTGTGAGCTCTTACTGCAGAGTCACACATGCGGATGCTCACATATTGCTCACCCTGCCCTCCTTCATCGAGGCTGCTCTGCCCAGCATTTCCTCCAGGACTTCATTAGTACCACATGAACGCAGCTCTTTCAAAACTTATCCCAGTCTCAGCCTCAAATGGAGGAATGTTGGCTACCTCCCTCTTTCCAGCCAGGGTGTGGAGCAGTGTCCCAACTTCATTGCTGTTCCTATGACATCCTTCCAGTTTATGGGAGTGTTGCATAAGTCATGCCATTTACTGCTTGGAGATCTGGGGCTGAGAAAGAAGAAACAGTCACGGCTCCTGAACTAGGTAATGAAAAGGAGTGGTTCGAAATCAGCCCTGGGAATCAGAAACATTTGGAGATCTGGAAATCTTGCCCAAGCTTGTTAGGACACCCTTCTGGCCAGAGCACGTGCAGTGGCTGCAAAGGGATTTCTCTTAAATGAAGATCTAGCCGGTTGTTTCCTGTGGGTCTGTCGGGAGCCAGGTACATTTACAGGACTGGAAGGATGTGAAGTGCAACAAATGCTTCTGCCTTCCCTCGTCTGACCCTGTATCCTCAGGCTGGAAACACTTCTCTTCCCTGAGATGCAGTGGTTTGCTCCTCTGCATTGTGTTCACCGTAGTGTCTGTAGGGGAGCTGGAAGGGGACAGCACTAGATGTTTCCTAAACAGCTCTTTGTGTGTAAATGGAACATCTTTCTCTGCTCTACATTTCCTTTCTTTCTCTCTCTCTCACTCTTGCCATGTGTTCAGCCTGGTTTGCCCGAGGCCAGTGGACAGAAATCATATGAGAAAAAACTCCTGCAGATTTCTCAGGGAATGGGAAACTGCAGCATCAGTAACCTCAGCATGGAGAGGTAAAACAGTGCTGCGAGGAGACACATACCTGGTCCTTATTAAGTCAGGAGGACAGCAGGCCTAAAGCAGGTTGTACTGGGTTAGTATGGCAATGGGGGCTACAGAAGTGGTTTTCTGTGAGAAGCTGCTTCCAGCCTTGTGTCTAATAGAGTCAATGCTAGCTGGCTTTGAGATAGATCTGCTGATGCCCAAGGCCAAGACCAGCAGCACTGGTGGTAGCTCTGTGATAACTTAGGAAGGTGTAACCCCCCCCACTGTGCAACAGCAGTGGCAGTTAGTGTGAGCTGGTGTGTGGTATGAGCTAGAAATAAACATCAAGGCCAGTGAAGAATGAAGTGGAAGTGTTCCAGGTACCAGAGCAGAGTTTCCCCTGCACCTAATGGTGAAGACCATGGTGAGGCAGCCTATGTCCCTGCAGCCTATGGAGGTTAATGGCGAAGTAGATGCTCACCTGTGGCCTGTAGAGGACCCCAGACTGGAGCAGGTGGATGCCCAAAGGAGTTTGTGATCCCTGAGGGAAGCCCATGCTGGAACAGGCTCTTGGCAGGACTTGTGACCCCATGGAAAGACTAGCTCATGCTGGAGCAGGTTTGTTGGCAGGACTTGTGACCTTGTGAGGGATCCATGCTGGAGCAGAATGTTCCTGAAGGGCTGTACTCCATGGAAGGGACCCATACTGGAGCAGTTCAACTCCCATTCCCTTTCCTGCTGTGCTGCTGGGAGGAAGGTGGCAGACAAAATTAAGAGTGACATTAAGCACAGGAAGAAGGGAGAGGTGAGGAGGGAAAGTGTATCAATGTCTGGATTTCTTTCTTCTTATCCCACTCTGATCTGATTGTTGACAAATTCAATGGGTTTCCCCAAGTCTAGTCCATTTTTCCTTCTGAATGATCTCTCCTAATCTTGACCAATGATCCTCTTGTTATATTTTCTTTTGCCTGTCAAGCTGAGGAGGAGTTTTGGTGGGTACCTGGCATCCAGGTCAGCCCACAGCACAGTTACATGGGCACTCACTGTGAAACACTTCAAAAAGACCTGGATCCAATACAACTTTCCAAGTGTCACCTCGTCTGTGCCTCTCAACAGCAGAATCTGTTAACAGAGCAGTAGGACAGTATCATTTTATTACTTCTGTATTACTGTAGACATCAGGTGAGTGTCGATTAATTTCCTTCTAGCAGCTGTCAGGATGCCTGACTGGCCTGCTCCTTCCCCAGCATTTACTGTTTTCTCTGATGATGACCAGAACAGGTTGGGGTTAGGGGAGCACCGGCAGCAGGTGGCTTTGCCTTCAAACTGGTTGCTTTTTTCATTCTCAAATGTGTGACCTTTCTCTACATGTCAAGTTCTTTCCTTCCAAATCCCTGTGACGTTCCAAACGGAGCAGTATCCTTTCAGGCGCACAAGCCCATAACGCTCATGCTGAGAGAAACCTTCTGGAGACGGCCTTGGTCAGTGCTCCCTGGAGCTGCTTGCCACAATCCCCCTAGCTGGATGCCAGATGTGTTGCAATAGTGTTTTCCATTTGTAACATGCTGCTTTCGGCAAAGAGCATTCTGAAGGCTGGAGCCCACCTATTATTTGGTCACTTGGAATGTGGAAAGCCAAGCAGACAACCAAAGCAGGGCTGGAATCCATGAAAATATTTACAAGCCGCTTACTGATCCCCACCCTCAGTTCTTGTGGTTCATCCTCCCAAGTAGCTTTTCCTCTTTACACTACAGATGTGCAAAAGTCAGTCCTAAAGCCTCTGTTTGAACTTGTTGCTCACTTTCCATTTCTCTTTGCTACCATCTCATATCCTAGAGCACTCTATCGACATGTAAACATAATACACCAAGTTCTACAGTTGTTTGAATAATGTCTAACATCGGTCACGGTAATGGGCATGAAATCTGTTTTCTTAATGTAATTGTCTCCATGTTACCATTTCTTCTCCTTAATTCTGTTTCTGGATTAATGCCAGTAATGTAATAAACCAGTAATAAACCATCTCCACACCTGTGCAATAACAGAAGAAAGGATGGAGGACAGAGGAAAATCCCCAAGTACATATAATTTGGTAATTATCACTTACTCTTACTCTCTCTTTCCTGATAACCTCCAGCCCCCTATCACCCTGCTGAGCTCATGCAGCTTTATCCTCTCTGAGCTTCCTCTATACTGCACTTCCCATCACCTGGCCTGAGACAGCGGTTTCCCTCCTCACTGCTGATGAATACTCAGTTCATTTAATGGACCTAAAAACTCACAGCTCCCAGGAAATGTCCTGGGATCCTAGCCCCGAAGTGCTGCCCCTTCCTGTGTGTCTGTATGTAAACATATGTATATATGCTGCCTTTTCGTGTCACACACCCCCTCCTTTGCAGAAGGCGCTGGAAGCCATAACATTTTGAAGTGGCTGCACTGGTTTCTCACCCCAGCGCAAGTATTTCAAAGCTGCTCTGTATGAGTGACTGCATGGGAGAGAAGACTCTATGCTCTGGCAGCCTGAGTGGGAAGCAGTAGGGATTTTTCAGCCCAGTTGTGATTAAATCAGTTTAACTGCAGCAGGGGCAGAAGTTCAGCGCGGCGCTTCAGATGTTTGCCCTTTGGTGAACTGCGACAGCTGGTCAGCTTCAAAACCTCTGAGGTCTCACCACGCTTGCCGGAGAACTGCCACGGGTGCCCATCTCACCCTGAGAAGGTTTCCCTGTGTTCAAATAAATGATCTGTCACACTGGCCATGGTAAGAGTCTGTGGACCCGTAGCTAGAGGTTTGCCTCATGAAGATGCTGGCCAGCTTCCAGAGCTGGAAATCTCCGAGTTTGTTTACCTTCCTGGATTCCGTCTTATTTTGGCCCTAGTCTGCAGGCTCTGTTTTCAAGTTAAGCATTTCTATTTATAAAGCTGAAGGAAAAGCAGGATTAGTTCCTTGCCCAAAAGAAAACCTTTATTTTTGGGTTGTAATATTGTTGTTTTCCTCTCCTGTGCCTCATCAGGGGGTTTTGATGTTTGATGTTCCGCTTATTCCAAATTTCAGAAAACAAAATTATAGACAACTGGGTTTATAATGGGATCATTGAGTTTTCCCCCAGGGGCTTCTAGATCAGCTACAAGGCCGCTGGAAGGGCTGGCCTGCGAGCAGATGTTAACAACTGATCAATCTGTGCCTTCACCATTATAACCACTATACCAGCAGGGCTGACATGCTCTGCAGAGGGGAGATTCCCGTAGCTTCACCACATGCTCTCCCTCCTAAACCCTACGCTACGCTCTAGCTGAAACACTCTCTGGCTCCAAGCACCGGCACAGAAAGAATCACAGTGTGTTTTAATAGACACTTACATGCAGCAGAAAACTCTTCTTGCTCTTTCCATGATGCTAAGGAGTCCCAGGCCATGTCCTCTTCCCTTTATGTTTACCTATTGGCACAGAAGGGGCTTTCCTTCTGAACCTGACCTGTGCTGTACAGCATCAAGGTTGTGTACGAAAGCATTTCACATCTGCTGCAGTTTTGCTGCTTGTAGTGGCAGAAGCAGGTTGATGTGGAAGCTCAGTCGCTGCCTTCTCACTGCTGGTATCTCTCTGCTGATTTACAGGTTCTAACTGCTATTGTTTGCCCTGGCCTGAGTGGATGCACAGCTATTCCCTGGAGAAAAGGTGAAGCTACAGAATGACTCCGGTGTGTGATTGGGCAGGTCATGGCCAAATGCAGCAAACAAGTGATTTTACTGAGAAAAATAAAACCACAGCTCTGTCACTGGAAAGAAAGAGATTTATAAACTGCATGTTGTTCCACAGAGCTGGAGAATCTGAGGAAGTAGATAGGTTGGGGACTGACCTGTTCGAGAGCAGTGCAGGAGAAAGGGACCTGGAGGTCCTGGTGGACAGTAGGACAACCATAAGCCAGCAATGTGCCCTTGTGGCCAAGAAGGCCAATGGCATCCAAGGGTGAATTAGAAAGGGAGTGGGTTAGCAGATCAAGAGAGTGTCTCCTCCCCCTCTACTCTGCCCTAGTTGAGACCACATCTGGAATCTGCTGTCCAGTTCTGGGCTCCTCAGTTCCAGAAGGACATAGAACTGCTGGAGAGAGTCCAGCACAGAAAGATGATGAAGGGAGTGGAACATCTCTCTGATGAGGAAAGGCTGAGGGAGCTGAGTCTTTCTAGCTTGGAAAAATGGAGAGTGAGGGGTAACCCCATTAATGTTGATAAATATGGAAAGGGTGTGCATCAGGAGGATGGAGCTAGGCTCTTCTCAGTGTCATCTAATGATAGGGTAAGGCACAATGGGTGTAAGCTGGAATATAGGAGGTTCCATATGAATGTGAGAAGAAACTTCTTCACAGTGATGGTGACAGAGCACTGGAAGGAGCTGCCCAGGGGGTTGTGGAGTCTCCTTATCTGGAGACGTTTAAAACCCATCTGGATGTGTTCCTGTACGACCTGTTCTAGGTGATTCTGCTCTGGTAGGGTAACTGGACTAGATGATCTTTCAAGGTCCCTTCCAATCCCTGATGTTCTGTGAATCTGTGAAGCACCATGAGGACAGCGGTTGGAACCATTCAGGACAAAAAGGGTTGGCTGGCCCCACTCCTCATTCAGGTTGGATTAGGACTCATGAAAAGAAAAGAGCCAGTGAGGATCCTATAGGAGAAGGACTGTTTCTCAAGAAACCTCATGTTAGCAGTTCTGAGTTGGAGCAGACTCACAACAACCAGCCTTAACTGGGGTTACACGATTTGCAGCCAGGTTGTAGACTTGATCCCAACTGTGTCAGGGCCAATGGCTTAGAGCTGAGTCTGAGTTCATATTTATTTCTCCTCAACATGGCAGGCAACAGCCTCTTGGTGCTGACCATCCTGGGGTTTCTCTTGGGAATGGCTGTCCCACAGCTGGGACTCAGGCGAGCTGACAGCTGCAGCAGCCTGGGGAAGCTTTTTGAAGGCCCAAGTCGAGCAGTGTTCCTGAGTAGCCCAAGGATAAGGGATCTCCACTTGCTTATTTGACTTTCACTGTTTGGGGATTATGACTCCATTAGTTTCCAGAAACAAACCCTATTCAGGAAACATTTGTGGTGTGAACTCTGCTTTGCATCAAAACCGACTTCTCTATAGGCACTGAAGGTATCAGTTTATTAAATGCATTAATTTATACAAGTTTGTGGTTGATTTATGTCCCTTTTATTCTGACTGGGTCAGGTTGTGCTGGGGTTGAGGCTGTGGCATGAGGTGCTTTGGTATCATCCTGCCTCACCTGTTTCTTCTCAGCTATAAAATGAATTCTGAGAACACTTCTTTTTTCATAATTTTTTTCTGAAATAAATTCTCTTTATTTTCCAATGCACACACATGTGGTTTATACCAAGACAGACACCACAAGGGACAGCTCTGCTTTTAAGCAAATCTGTGGCTTTCAGGGCTCTCCGACCAGACACAGTGATTTTAATGGAGCTTTGTAACTTTATGTCTCTCTGTTGATACTCAAGATAGTTTCCAGGCACTTCAGTGACATTTCTGTCCATAGCCTCTCACAGAAGCTAAAAAACACCCTCTAACATTTCCAAGGATTTAAAAAAAAAAAGGAGAAAAGAAGGAAGAAGCAGGATGATATCTTTACAGTGTCATGTTAAATACGGCCAGATCTCTAACCAGTTTCCTGCTCCGTGCACTTTGTCCAACCCCCACTTTGTGAAGACACCTGTGTAATTGTCAGAGTTTCTGGAATAAGAAAAATCTTTAGTAAGAGCTCTTAAGTCCTCTTTGCACATGAACTCTTTATTTTTTGGCAACTTCAGTTAGTTTCCCTACATTTTCCTGCAGCCAGACTGTGGTGGCATGTGAGATCATGCTTAGTTGCCTTCCCGTGTCTTTCTCTGCAATATGTGGTCCTTCTGGCAGCAAATGGAAATGGTTGGTGACAGTCTTTGTCTGAAATGGGCTCCATCACCTCCCAGTTGAGCACACCAGTCTATGTATTTCTTCTGGTGAGCTTTGTGTTCAGGCTGTCCTTGGAATCTGACACCTTTCCATTAAAGAAAATGCTGCTTCTCACTGAGACACCAGGAACCAGGAGCTACTCCCACGATTTTCACTCTAAGAAGAGTGAAGTTTTCACTAAGAATTAATTTTCAATCTTAGAAGAGCAACAGAGCTGGTGAAGGGCCTGGAGGACAGGTCTGATGAGGAGCAACTGAAGGAACTGGGGTTGGTAACTCTGGAGAAAAGGAGGCTGAGGGGAGACCTTGTTGCTCTTTACAGCTACCTGAAAGGAGGGTGCAGACAGGCGGCAGTCGGTCTCTTCTCCCAAGGCCCCAGTGACAGAACAAGAGGAAACGGCCTCAAGTTGTGCCAGGAGAGGGTTAGGCTGGACATCAGGAAAAACATCTTCCCTGACAGAGAGGTCAGGGATTGCAGCAGGCCATGCAGGGAGGGAGTGGAGTCGCTGTGCCTGGAGCCATTCAAAACCGAGTAGTTATGGCCCTGGGGAACAGGGTTTAGTGAGCAGGGTTGGGTTGGGTCGATGGTGGGGTTAGACTGAATGATCTCGGAGGTCTCCTCCAACCTTAATGATTCTGAGATTCTAGCCTTCACTGAATTTTTGAATAAAGATCCCCAGCTTACAAAGACAAGTTCCAAATTCAGAACAACAGAAGTGTGAGTGTTTGGACCCTATGATTTGGACCACTGTCTAGTCAGAAATTATTTGCAGAGGATTACTTGATCCAGGTTACCATTTCTATGGTGCTGTAAATCAGGGATCTGAGATTCCAATCTGTGTATCTCTCTGGTTAATACAGGTCACACTCTTATGAAGCAGACATCGATGCTGATGTTCACGCTGACAAAACAAACATCTCCAACAAGATGTTTTTGCAATTGGTTCCCTGCATTACCTACTGAAGGCTCCTAGTCCAAAGCACTGGAGAAGGGGTCTTTGGAACTGAATCCATGATGACCATTTGCTTAAACTGGCTTTATAGTTTGTCTTCAGTCTCGCTTGTCTTCTGTTCTGAGCAAAGACCTTTCTACACCTGTGTGTGCTACATCCTTTCTCCTTTTGGAAGGATTTTCCAGGGAGGTGGAGAATGTGAGTCTGAATCCACTCAGGCTGACAAGGGAACTGGATTCTGGCTTCCTTCCTGCAGTAGAGCTGCAACCCTTGAGATACTGAAGACTAAAGGAGGAAAAGGCATGTAGGGAACCTTACAGCTGAGTAGTATGTAGACATCTTCAGGAACATGAAGCAGGTGACGAAGGTTTTAGGACCATCAGTCTGCATTTAGTTGCCTAAATTGCATTAAAGTCTCCTTTGGGTGTGTTCTTTTACTTTGGGCCTCAGACTTTCTGTATCTCCAAGTTACAGTGAGGGAGAAAAACGTCTCAAAGCAGTGCAAAACACTGATAAGTTGGGCTATCTGAGGTAACTCTTCAGGAAATATGGCTGAGGTTCCTATCTTTGCAGGAGCTTACAGCATCAACAGCATCACTTTACATAGGGATAGAACTGAAAATGTCTTTGAAAGTGTAGCATGTAAACCTGGATGAGTTAACACTACGACATTTTTCTTGAATGCTTTGGGCAGTGCATGGACAAAGCCAACAACAACACAAAGGCAGAGGTGGGCAGAAGATGTAGAGAGAGATGCGTTGCTCACCTGTTCCGGCCAGACCAGAGCAAGAAGTGAAACACAAGTCTACACGGGAGTCTGTTTTAAGCCATCACTCTGTTTTATGACGCACCACACAGCATTTTCATCAATTAGCATTTGATAGCAGTTTAAGTCAGGACCACAGGGTTATTAAAGGAAACGCTGACAACCTATTTCATAGTCCCTGTCTCTTCATTTGGCAGCAGTGCTCCTGGAGGACTTGGGTAGTACCCAGCAGTTGCTGAGCTATTTGAGGAAAATCGGGTAAATCTATAATCCAGTGGTAAATCTGAAAGACAGTAACACACCACATCTGATTAGCAACACAGCCTATATCACGTAAAAAATAATCCAGTGGGGAAAAGCCGTACTTCTTAAGCCCTTGAGCTGTTTGCTTGCCAGCATTAGAACTCAATCAGTTTGCCAGATTACGTATTTGTTGGAATCTTCAGCTGTTTGAGGGATTGACTTCGAGAGTTTACTTAACTGCAGTACGGCATAGTCTGTTCCTCAACTGCTGAAATAAAGCTAGCCACAGAAAATGATTTTACTAAAGTTTCCAAATTAAATAAAAATCTTAATTGAGCCTTGAGGTCCCCAGCATCAGAAGGGCATGGAACTGCTGCAGTGAGCCAAGAGGAGGCCACAAAGATGCTCCAAAGGCTGGAGCACCCCTTTGCTGTGAGGCTGAGGGAGCTGTGGTTGTTCAGCCCAGGGAAGAGTCCAGGGGGACCTTAGAGCTGCCTTCCAATACCTGAAGGTAACCTACAGGAAGGCTGCAGAGGGACTTCCAACAGGATCCAGCAATAGGACAAAGGGAAATGGTTTGAAACTGAAGGAGAGGAGGTTCAGACTAGGTCTTAGGAAGAAGTTCTTCAGTGCAAGGGTGGAGAGACTCTGGAATTGATTGCCCAGAGATGCTGTGGCTGCCCCCACCCTGGAGGTGTTCAAAGCCAGGATGGATGAGGCCTTGAGCAACCAAGTCTGGTTGAGAGGTGTTGCTGCCCATGGCAGGGGGTTAGAGTAGATGTCCTCTGAGGTAATTTCTAGCCTGAGCCAGACTATGATTCTATGATTTCCCACTAGAAGCTTTTCACAGTATCACAGTATCACAGTAATGATAAGGTTGGAAAAGACCTCCAAGATCGTCCAGTCCAACCTAAATCCAAATAAACCCAGTAATCCTAACATCTTTCAAGTTCATTCTTCAGTTTGTCACCCTCCTCTTTTATCTCAGCAATCGACCAACAACAGAACCATCTTTAAAACAAAGAAGTCCATTTCTTTTTCAGTTTTCATGGCCATTACAGCAGGATTCCCCAAAAGGCACCTGCTGTCAAACCTTCTCACAGTCCAGCATTAACAGTACAGGTTAGTAACATTCTCAGAAATCTTCCCTGGGGGGACTCATCACTGTCAGTTGGTAAAGGACATTGACTGCATTAAAATATCCCTGAACAGTCAAAGCTTTCCTTTCTGCCACTTTTTAAAAAGAGTCTTTGCTGCCAGCAATGTCCCACCCACCTCACAGCCAGAAAGCAGCTATTTCCCACGCTCACCTTGACTCAAAGTTGAGCAAACTGAATTAAAAACCCATACAAATACAACTTCTTGTAGGAAACTACCACTTTCAATACACAAAGAAGAAGTCAACTAGAAGTGTTGCCTTCTTCCAAAAGCAGAACATAAAGCTGCTGCTCAACTTATCCAAACAGTAAGGACTTTACTGCAACTAACTGCAGGAAGCTGGGGTCTGTGTCACAGCAAATGACTTCCAGGCACCAGGACAGCAACCAGGGCTGCAGCTTTACAACCACATTAAACATCACTGCAACAAGCAGATCAGCCTTCAGATCCAGCTGAAAGCTCAGCTATGGGCTGGAATAAAGTGGAAATGGGAGAGACTTGGTTGGCAGGGGATTGCCTGTTACAAAGTGGTTCCTCTAGCTTGTCAGAGAAGTTCATTTGCTCCTTTTGTCTGAGTCAGGGGGCTCTTTGGAGCCCGTTCTGAGCAGGAACAGGCAGCTGGTTGTCTAGTCTGTGGAGAGCCCAGCAGATTTACTGGCCAATGAATCTATTCATGACTTCTTGGTTTTCAAACAAAAGTTTCCAAAATTAAAAAAACCAACAAATAAAAGGAGAAAAAGAAAGCAAATATTTCTGAATATCTACATGAGCTATAAAAACCCAAATCCCATAGTGTTTTATATTAAAGCTTTGACTAGTTCTTTAATGTCGTGTCTGGAGTCTCCCAAGAGCTGCATTAACCACTGAGCAGCACCACCAGGGCAGACTTGCTGCAGAGCTGCTTCTGCTGAAGAAAAGAACCAGTTGGCTGAAAATTCTGCTGGTATTTCCTCAATTTACACAACCAGCTTCAACCCCAAACCCATTCCATGCATAATGCACCAGGCTCCAGAGACAATAATCCCTCAAACTCCAATCCATCCATCTAGATATTGCTTTTCTCTCAGCAAGCTATCTTTAGAAGACATTGTTTGAAAAGTAAAATGAAGATTTCTTTTTTTAAGTAATGGTCTGTTTTATCCCAATAAAAAATCTTGCCCAGTGGATCCCTGCAGATTGCAAGGAGCATGAAGCAGATGCTAATCTTGACCCATGAAGCGGATATAATGCTTCATAAATAGGAAATATCTTCCTGTATTTCCACTTTTAAAAATATTTTTCTTTAATGCTTGTATTTGTCGCATCTGATTGGCTTGGAATATTTCATATTATTTTTATGTGACTTGTGTATTCATTTTAATGTATTTTATGCATTATATATTGATTTTTAGTATAGGAAACCTGTATATTTTTATGATACCCATACTACATATAGATAATGTATAATAATATATATTACAATGTAATTAAGGATTGTTTTTTATGTGATGCTTTATTTTGTGTGATGTGTTTATGCGATGTATTTTCTGGTCGATCCACAAAAGCAAACTTGTTACCTCAGTGGCTTCAAACAGACAGTGAGGAGGAAGGGCCAGCACACAAGGAAACAGAAAGGGAGATTTTTACAGGGGGAATAAAAAACTTTTGAAAAAATGAAAATCCTGGGATGTCAGAGATGAAGAAACCACTAAAAACTGGGAAAACCTAACATTCTTGATGAGTGATGAGGAAAATACTTGAATAGCTGAATGGAAGACAATGACAATCTAATGCAGACAGGCCTGCTGGATAATACTCCCACCTCACCCCTTCGTTGAGATCCCCATCAACAATCAACACTAAATGCATGTATTCTTAGGAAAGCTCTTTAGGTGGAAGGCTCTTTTTCCCATGAAAAGCACAGCCCAAGACCGATCGGGACTCCTCCCCAAACACAAAGCGGCAACGCCAGCAATCATTTTGCAATGTTGATCAACAAAAGCAGAGCCAACATTTTTTAATGGTGACGCAACAGCAGCATCCCCATGAAAAGCAGGAACCCTCCAGAAAGCACAAGTCCCCTCCCCTCTCTGAGCCCTGCTCTCCATCAGTCCACAGAGCTGGAGCCGGATGCTGCAGCAGCCTCCCAGCAAACAGCAGGGTTGTAAGTGAATCCTAACACATCCTCCTGGTTATCACCAAAGAAATGGCATGGGGAGAAAACCTGCCAGCTCCTTGGCGATGACCACATTTTAACTGGAAAACTCTTCAAACTGTTTCTTTGGGGCAAAAGTCAGAACATATGGATATCTATGCCACAGTTTTGCATCCCAGTGCTACAACAGTAGGGGTAGACCCATCAGCCAGTATGAACCCTTCTGCTTTTACAGGAGTTGAAGAAGGACACACAACTGCTTGAGAGAGTCCAGCACAGAGCCACAAAGATGAGGAAGGCACTGGAACACCTGTCTGATGAGGAAAGGCTGAGGGAGCTGGGTCTCTTCAGCTTGGAAGAAAGAAGACTGAGGGGTGACCCCGGTAATGTTTGTAATAGAAATGTCAGGATGATGGAGACAGGCTCTGCTCAATGTCACCCAGTGATACGACAAGGGGCAGCAGGTGTGAGCTGAAACGTAGGAGGTTCCACATCAATATGAGAAGGAACTTCTTCACGGTGATGGTGACAGAGCACTGGAAGGGGCTGCCCAAGGGGATGTGGAGTCTCCTTCTCTGGAGACATTTAAAACCCACCTGGCCATGTTCCTATGAGACACGATCTAGGGGATCCTGCTCTGGTAGGGGGACTGGACTAGAAGATCTTTTGAGGTCCCTTCCAATCATCTAATGTTCTGTGATTCTGAGCTGTGGTAATTTACACTGGCTTAGAAGCTTTGCCATAAATATCTCCTTGTATTTCAAAGCTGCTGCTGAAGGGAAAACCCCACATTTCTAAATGATAGCAACACCACTAATCATTTCTTAGCAACGGAGTAGGCAGAGGTGCTGCAAGGCAGCTCACAGGTTCAGCTGCGCTGGTGAGTGACCTGACTTGCCAACCTGCAGGTAAAATGGAACAGGTAACATTGGTGGGTTTTTGTTTGTAATACTTAATGTTTTTTATCTCCTGACCCACTTCTATCTTCTGCCAGTCACACTGCGCTTGGAGCAAGAGCCCAGAACGTGATGGGGCAGCAGAAAGAAGGTCACAGCAAGGTCACGAGCAGATTTATCTGATAGAGGTTATATTTAGCCAAACTTGTAAGGCTGATTTTCCTCAACAGGAGGCAGGATGTTTGCTGCTCTAAATCAAATTTCCCCGAGCAAACAAGTCACCACAACTGAAGTGTTCCTGCTACTGATTACATGGCAGTAATGTCTACTGTCCGCACGCTCCGACTCAGCAGCTAGGAAGGAGGAGGGTATCTGTGTGGTGTCCTGTGGGGCAGGAAGGTCTGCTCCATAAAAGAAGTTGCTAAAGCTCTGAGTTTGGATGCAGCTGGTGATATGAGCCAGTGTAGGCATCCAGTAATAAAGGCTAAACACAGCTTCAGCAAAGGTGCAGGTTTGCTGCTTTAATTGCACCTCCAGGAGAGCTTTTTACAGCCCAGGGGGATGGGTTGGAGATCATGCCTGCTGCTCTGCCAGCAGACATTTACAGCATGAGCCTGGCCTGATGAAGAGCTTCCCTGCCGTTGCCTTTATCAGCGGTTACTCTGCTGCTGTATCTAACATGGAAGATTTGAGAACACCCAAGCAGCAAACTCTGGGGAGACATGGAACAGCAGCTTCACTATCAGAGTTTTACAGAGGGATAGGCATCTAGGGGATGGGAAGAGCATCCCACTGTGCTGCTGAGGTTGCCTGTGGAGTGCAGCTTCACCACCGCTATCACGTAAGTAAGAATTCAGGGTACTCTGGGTCTACCCTGCAGCCAAGGGACTGCTGATACCGGACTGAACCAAGCAGCTGTGCACAAGGTGTGACATCTGGGGTCTGGAGAACAAGTCTGATGGCGAGGGGCTGAGGGAGCCGGGGCTGTTCAGCCTGGAGAAGAGGAGACTCAAGGGAGACCTCACTGCTCCTTACAACTACCTGAAGGGAGATTGTAGTGAAGTGGGGGTTGGCCTCTTCTCCCTAGTGACTAGTGATAGGACCAGAGGAAATTAGGAGGTTCAGACTGGATCTTAGGAAAAACTTCTTCCCAGAAAGAGTGGAACAGGCTGCCCAGGGAGAGGGTGGAGGCACCGTCCCTGGAGGGGTTCAAGAAACAGGCAGCCAGGGTGTTTCAGGAGATGGGTTAGTGTTTGGGGGTTGTAGGCCGGATGGTTGGGCTTGATGATCTTGAAGGTCTTTTCCAACCTTGATGATTCTATGACTGTATCTGAGCTTGCTAGAGTCTGCGGTAAAGGAAAGCCTCAGAAAAATAATTAAATGGGTTGTTTCTGTAAGAAAACACACTATTTGAGGTGAGGGAAATGTCTTTAATTTTTGTTTTAGTTTAAATGGTGATTTTTTTGAAAATTCTTTGGGAAAATAGCCCTCTGGGGTTCTTTGCTTGATCTGGAACTGATCAGAAGAAAATACTACACTACAGTATTTAGAGGAACAATTAATTAAAAAAAAAAAACTAGAACCCAAAACTTAAGAAAATGCTAAGATCCTACTAGCAGTTGTTAGTCTTTCAAGTACCTGTTAGTTAATTTCTGTATGAGTGACTCATTCTGGTTTCTGCTGGAATGACTTCTTGTGGATCTAAGGGTGGTGTGAAAGGCTTCTGAGGTAAGTGGAAGAAATTTGCCTGAAAACAAGCAATTGTTTAACAGGCATTTCTGACTGATTAAGAAAAAGAAATACATTGTACTTTAAGACTGTGAAGGATCTATATTAAGATAGTGATGATGTGTCCCTTTACTTTCTTCGAGTTAAACTCCACAAGACCAACCTCACTCTCCAAACTTGTGTCAACATTGTCATTCCCCTCTTGTAAAACAAATGTTTTATTTCCTCTATTTTTTTTTCCTCTGCCTGGGTGACAACCACTGCTCACCTCAAGGCAAAAAAGCCATACATTAAGCTTTTCAAGCAGTGAAGACAAAGTCTTCCCTGTTTTTTTAGTGTGTGTGTGTGTGCTGCCATCGTAATGTGGAGCGAAGACGTCAGGCACCAGGCCAGAGCTCAGAAATGCTTCCACACACGTGTGTGGCTACAGGATGTGTAAAATTCCAGCCTGGCTAAAGAAATAATTCCACTATCTGATGATTCACCTACTTCCATAGGGTTTTTTTGCATTTAAAAATGATCACCACTTTGCATTACCACTGGTGTTCTTAAAGGTGAAATCTGAACTCAGTTCTCAAGGTGGTCATCTAGTTCAAACCCAATTACAGCTTTAATTCCAGCCTGCAAATGAAATTAAGCTGCCTGAGTTGAAGGGGAACTTTAAAGCAGAGATGACTGAGTAGTTCCCCTGTCTTAATGAGTCGCTCATGCGTTTTCCTTTTGATCTTTTGGAGGTGGCTGCGCTTTGACATCTCACAGAGCAGAACAACGACGACAGCCACATTTCTGTCAGCTGTTGGCTAGGAAGTAATCTTCTGGGTTCTGCATGATTTGACAGGGCCTTCATGGGGACGAGTCAACACACCTTTCTGGAGGAGCGGGGGAAGGCTGAACACACTGGAACACTCTGAAACGTGTCCCTTGTGCGCTAAATGAGGCCACCACATTGTCAAATGTGTGGGAAAAGCTGGGCCCTCAAACTCTTTGTGAACTAACTGGATCCTGAAGACTTTTTCTGGGGCAGTTCTGGTTTATTGAGTAATAATTTGTTATGGTTGAACTACAGTTTATTTTCAGGTGTGGTTGTTATTTTAGCTGAAAAAATAAATGCAGTGTGTTTGTGTGTTGTGCTGAGTACGTTTTGCTTAAATGCAGAGCCCTGACAGTAGTTTCCTGGAACAGATGAACCAGATTTACATTATCTGATGATTTAAATTCAGACAGAGAGCAAGATCTCTTCGCTCATTTATATCTACTATCTGTTTTTTTTTTTACTTGCCCAAAACCTCAGATCCAGAAGAGCTCAGAAATGTTGTTGCTGTACGTGAAGATGCATTTTTCACCAAATGTAGAAGTAAGTTTCTTGCAGCAACAAATTTCATTACAAAATTGCCCTATTTGGCCTTTTAGTATCAACTGCTGTTAATGGCAATGATGCCCCAAACCATTTTAAATCCTTAAAGTATTTTGATAAACTTAGTCTTATGTTTATCAAAGGCATATCCTTACACTGATGCTGTAATTAAAAGCCTGGTTGTAACCTAAGCCATTAAATATAAATGGGTGATGCTAATTACTAGTTAATGCAATGTATGGCCAGTTTTAAATGTTTAAAGAAATTATAAGCTACTATTACATTATTTGATTAATTATCAGTCTAGTTACAGGAAAGACTAATTTGATCCTGCTGTTGCAGGCGGATTGGACTAGATGATCTTT
Organism: Rhinopomastus cyanomelas; assembly: GCA_013400115.1. Taxonomy (NCBI): domain Eukaryota; kingdom Metazoa; phylum Chordata; class Aves; order Bucerotiformes; family Rhinopomastidae; genus Rhinopomastus; species Rhinopomastus cyanomelas. The sequence continues at coordinate 107,875 of VXBP01001619.1, forward strand.
TGAGGTCCCTTCTGATCCGTAATGATTCTATGATTCTATGATTTTAATAGGAGTTGGATTTTACTTTAAATGACATCATGGCAAAGAAAAAAATACCTCATAGAACTAGTGCATTTAAAGATGGGAGACTGTTTGTGTTCCATTTGAGCAATAATGATGAATGATAGATGTAGCAGCACATGCTTAGTGGAATTCCAGACTTCCATGGTACTAGTGATTTGTCAAGGGCTTTCACCTTTCAAACACAGGCTGAGGTTTGCAATACGTGGTTGGTCTGTGATGGGCAGACTGGAGCTCCAGTCCCAGGTGCTGTGGCCTTTGCATTGTGCACAGATATCTGCAGCTCTAAGCAGAAACATAAACCCCTTTGCCATGGTTCACTGCCAGTGTTATCATCCTATTTCTATAGCGAGCAGGCTGACAACTCAGACCCCCGCAGAAAGGGGCAGGGAACAGATCTGCAGGCACATTGGTAAATTATAAGGGAGATTTTTCTCTTGTGCCAGCTAACTGAAGTAACAGTAAGGCACAGAGGAACTTCCACATCCCTACGGGCAAAGTCTGATCAGATTTCATGTGGCACAGAACATTTCATAAAAGCATTTTCTTCACGTGTGACACAAGCTTGGTTATCAGCTCTGCAAAGTGTGATGTGAGCCCTGCCTCCACAAAACATTTCAATTTGCACTAATTCGTTGCAATGCAACTCAAGCTGCAGTATCACTCAGTTCTTGCTTGCCATAATTTTCCATAATAATTTTCATGTGCAATTATTTAAAAATGCTTCTACTATTTGAAATATTTTTAAATAATTTTGAATATATTTTTAAACTTCTGTAAATGATGATTTTAATATGAAAAACCTCACCATTCAGAGGTTATTTGACGAGTTCAGGAGACCAGTTTAACAATGATCAAAGTTTAAAAAGGGTTTTTTTGGGTTCTCCTTGCTGGGAATTTTGGAAGTGCTACTTTTCGAAAAATACCACCTGTGAGGAAAAATATGAGTTTGAAATACACACACTCTTTTTGGGATCAGAGAATCGCTAGTCAAATAGCCATCTGAAATGATAACACTGCCTAGTTAATTGAGCGACTTTTTCCTACACAAAACGTGCTTTGTAAGATAATACTTATATTTCAGCTTGGTAAATCAGAGATATTTTCTGTAGTTATTGCTGGAATCCCTGTGTGGTGCAGGACACATGGGTAATTACACAGGGATCTGCAAGTCTGACCAACTGGTCACAGCATAGTGGCTGCCTGCTCCAAGAAGGTCAAGTTTGGATTATTCATAAGAGTTCCCACTACTACTTCACTCACATAAACTTTCTGAAGTGGAGGAGGACTATTATAAACAGTGGATTATGCAAAATCACATCATGTCAGGCTGCCCAGGGAGGTGGCAGAGTCACCGTCCCTGGAGGGGTTCAAGAAAGGTGTGGATCTGTCACTTAGGAACAGGGTTTAGTGGGCAGGGTGGGGTTGGGTTGATGGTTGGACTAGATGATCACAGAATCATCAAAGCATAGAAGGTACTGGGTTAGAAGGGACCTCCAAAAGTCATCTAGTGCAATGCCTCCTACAACAAGCAGGGACATCTCTAACTAGAACAGATTGCCCAGAGCCCCATCACATCCAGGGATGGCAATTCAACCCCCTCCCTGGGCAGCCTGTGACCCTTTCCAAGAAGAAGTTTTTCCTAATGTCTATTCTAAACTTTCCCTGGTGCAACCTGAGGTAATTTCCTTTTGTCCTATTGCTTGTTCCTTGTGAGACGAAACCAACATCTTCTCAACAATATATAATTTTACTAATTACATGTATGATTTGCGTGGATTTTACACTTTGAATGGCCAAGACCTGTAACTGCAGCATTTCCTGTGAAATCTTTGTCCTACAGTGCTCTTTGGCAAGAATATAGTCATGGATTGGGCAATGGTTGTAAGCTGGAACATAAGAGGTTCCAAATCAACCTGAGAAGGAACTTCTTCACGGTGAGGGTGACGGAGCACTGGAACAGGCTGCCCAGGGGGGTTGTGGAGTCTCCCTCACTGGAGATATTCAAGACCTGCCTGGATGTGTTCCTGTGTGACTTGGTCTAGGTGATCCTGCTGTTGCAGGCGGATTGGACTAGATGATCTTTCGAGGTCCCTTCCAATCCGTAATGATTCTGTGATTCTATGATTCCCTGTATTTACACGTAGAAATTCATCGGGTGAATGTATCAGAAGGCATCGGCACCAGTGGTGCTCCTATGGTCAACATGGCTATTTGTTTGGGACCACGGCATCCTGTGGAACGACCTGTGGCTTTGTGCAGCTTAGCAGTGGAAAGTTCTCTGCCGGTAGTTAAAGCAGATGAATAGAAAAGGAAAAGCTGGAGCACATCAAACTGGCATAACCCATTTAAATCTCTTCTAGCTACTTATTCCTAAGTAATTGCAGCTAAGCCCTGAATTCTGACTGCAGCCAAAAACTCCAGGGCTTGGCAAAGCCAGACGTCTCACGGCTTGCTGTGACAAGAGTCAGACAAGGTATTCAGGAGGAGCAGGAATTCAACACCCATAGTAATGAACATCTGCTTTTCCACACAAACAAGAAATATGTCTCTCTGTAAGAAACCAGAGATGTTCCTGCATGTTCAGCTTTCAGAGTGTTTTCAGACACACAGCTCCAATAGAAAAACTTCCTTTCTCCCCTGTCCATTAGCTCTGGGCTCTGTGTTTTGCAGATACCCAGCACCAGTCCAAAGCAGTGAGGGCTGGCACAGGGAGTCCCTCCTAATGGAAGCACAGTCTGTGCAGGAGCTCCACCATTACAGCTCTACTACTCGCTCATTTGCACAGTCAGGCCTTTCTGGTTCTCACCCCTTCACCTCTAGCTGGAAACCTGATGGTACATTTGTGGTCTAAAGCCTTTGCTAGTCCTGCAAACCAAGCTGGCAGGGAGGTAGAGCTCTGCAGAGCATGTATGACCAACATGTTTCCTCATGGCCAACCCTTCCAAAGCAAGCCACAGAATCACTCTGAAAAGGTATTAAAAGGGATTTTCACACAAGTTACCAGTCTCTGGCAATTCCCCTCAATACAGATGGACTTTGATCCTTCAGGCTGAAACACAGACTGCAACAGGGCAAGTATCAGAGGCATAAGGAAACTGTGGCACCACATAAGTTTTCTGTTTGAGATCTCCTTGTAATGTAAGACCACACGTAGAACAGAGTTGCAAAGAACACATATCTCTCACATTTTGGTGCAGAAATAACTGCTGGGCATATCTGAAATGCTCTCTCAGGCTAACTTTTTATTCCTTGGCCGTATGCATGAGGAGGGCAACAGATGCTGAACAGAGGAGTTAGTAATACTTGCGCTCTTCCTAGAGCTGTCTCCTTCCTTTACTCATTCATTTATTCCTTTAGACAGGGCGTATTGATGAAGTACTGCTGTTGCCAGGTTGTTGCAATACTGCTGCTACAAGCCATCCAAAGTGATGTATTGTTCCTTCAGAGATAAACATCAGTGCCAATCACAAGCGCAGCCACAACAGTACCTTTGACACAGCCTTGATATGAGGGCAGAAAGCCTGAGCTGCTTTCTCAATCAGTTACATTTTTGGAGAACAAGACATTGCTTGTGACTGCCTTGTTTTCCAGATGATGAGGCTGTTTTAGTCTCCAGCTCTGTCCATAATAATGCAGTTTCAAAACCAATACAAAAATAATGGAGTTTCAAAACCAATACACAAAGAAAACAAAAGAAGTACAATCATATGTATTCTAATTTTCATTACATTCCTGCATTCATCTCCATGTTAACTATAAAAGGACAAATGAGCTGACTGAAGAAGAGTAACAAGCCAGCTCTGCAATAAAATTACTTGAAAGTATAAAAACCCCTCACAGAACCATAAAGTGTACTTGGTTGGGAGGGACCTCCAAAAGACATCTAGTCCAACCCCCCTACAGCAAGCAGGGACATCTCCAACTAGAACAGACTGCCCAGAGCCCCAGCCAGCCTGACCTTGAATGGCTCCAGGGATGGGGCCTCCACCACTTCTCTGGGCAACCTGTTGCAGGGATCCCTCCCCTTCAGATTCAAGAACTTCTTCCTCATGTCCAGCCTCAATCTGTCGTTTTCCAGCTTCAAACTATGACCCCTTGTCCTGTCATTCCCTGCCCTTGTGAACAGCCTTCCTCAGCCTTCTGACAGGTCCCTTTCAAGGCTTGGAAGGTCGCTACACCTTCCCCCTGGAGTGTTCTCATCTTCAGGCTAAATGACCTCAATTCTCATAGCCTGTCTGCATATGAGAGGGGCTTCAGCCCTCTAATCATTCTTGTATGTGATTGTTTCATATGGTAACTCACCACTGGAAGTAGCCCCAGCAAAATACCGAGGGGAATCCAAATTCAGGAACTAATCTACAACCTGTTAAATGTTCCATCCTATTTCTAACTCAGGATAAACTACACAGGTAATATTTGCAGGCATAAACCAAGAACTGAACTGGTGTAGCATACAACTGTGAAAAGCAGAAATGCCAAAGTAATTAACAACCACAGGCGTTACTACATGAAGAGAATGTTTTGGAACGTATTTTGGAATGTAATCTGGAAAACTGATCTACAGTGTGACCAAGTACTGTGAGTACAACCTATCTGTTAGGAAGAACCCCCAACCTTCTTTACCTGCTATTGCTTCGAGACTAGGGATCGTGATGGTGCTGTAGGTACTGATACATCGACAGGACCACGTGCGCACTGAGGCCTCCTCTGCGCTTTCCATGCCCGGTCGCTTGTCCATGAAGAAGGAGCCCCACTGTTTAGATACAAAGTAAGGAGCTTTGGGTTGATCTTCCTGAAAGAAAAAGAAATCAGTATGTCAGCTTAGAAAATCAACATCTTCATTCTCTACCCAACCACATGCACCAGTTTAAGAAACTCTGGTGTTTCTCTGATTTTCTGGGAAAACTGTCTTGTGTTCAGAAGCAATGTGACTTTAACATATTGTGAGGAAAAACTGCCTCCTAGGAGTCTCCAAGCTCCTGTCTACACAATTCCTGGAGTCCCTAAGACATAAAATGTTCGCTTGAAATATTTTTCCCTTAAAAAATACTCTTTTCCTTGTTTTTTTGTTTGCACAGACCTAGCCCAGCCTGGACCTGCTCCTGGGACAAAAGAGTGTCCTGGAGCTGCCTGTGTCCTATCATCTGCATCTGAGCTGATGAATGAGTGAGGACCAAGCTGCAGGATCCGTGGAGACCCACTCAGTTGCCTAGTGAATTGTGGAAATCTGGGGTTTTCTTCTGTGTATTTTCAGACAACAACATGCAGACTCATTATGTTTTAAAGAAGCATTAAAAGAGTGCTGGGAAATCAAGCATTTTTAACAGTTCATCTCAAAACCTGCACTATATTGTCATAAGTTGCTAGGAAAAGCTCCAAGAGGCCTCTGCAGAAAGATGAAAAACTAGAAAACATAACTGTGAACTACACAATAGAAAATCTGTTCAAGTCATTTGGGTCCAAAGCGTCTTTTCAGCCCAGCAAAGCTTAGAGCAGATATCCTGGAGTGTGCCTCTAAAGCTGTGAGTGGTTCTATTTCATTCTTCATTTAACCCTTTTTCTTAAGTCTTTGGAGAAGCTGCTGGAATAATTCGTGTTCCCGACAGAGGATTGTGGCTTCTGAGCAGGGGATGAAGCCAAACCCACCCCATCAGTAACACAGAGCCGTTCTCCTAGTGATCTGAAAGAACAGCTTCTCCTCTGAGCGTAGCTGGGCATGGGCAGGCAGTACTGACCTGGACAAATGCAGATACTGGTTTGTCTTCTCATGTGAGCAGGAGATACCTTTTGTTTCAAACCCAGCAGTTAACTGAAAAGCTGGGCCCTTCTGTGGTTTGGGGGTATTTTTTGGCCTCATACACAGGGACAGCATTTCATTTTTATTTCTTCCCCCTCCAAATCTTATCTTTCCATGTAAACTACAGGACTTCACATGAGTTATGATTAAATGTAGGTGCTCTGATCAATTAAAACCCACTTGCCAGCAGGATGACACATGCAAAACACTTAAAGCTGTTCCAGCTGTTCAGGTGAATAATACCACCAGTCATCCCAGTACCAGCCCATAAAAGCGCGATCTTTATTTACAAGAGAAAATAATCAAAAGTTTCCACTTTTTGAGATGTATGGTTGGTCCAAGACACAACTAGAGTCTGATGAAACAAACTGGCTTTTTTAGAGGCCTGATTCTTAAAGTGGGATTTCCTTCCCTGTTAAGGAGGAAGGAGTTACAGTTTGGATTTCCAGCAAAAGCCTTCATAAAACCAGCCCCACTTAAAGATGACAGTTGCCATCAAGTCACATGGCAGAGAGCTCCCATTCTTTTGCTGCTGGCTGTCTCCACATCACAAGGATGGTTTGGTAATTATACTAGATCTTGGTCTCAGATGTGAAAAGAGCTGTCATAGCTTTGCCTGCATTCTCTGGGAGCACGACATCACCTCCTGCCACCTCTAACTGCAGCCTACAGGATGTCCACAGCTCCCATGCAGCGTATGCAGCCTGCAGTGAAGGAGAGATCACATTGCAATAGATGCTGTAAATCAGTAAAATGAGGCAAAAGCTCCCTGGAAACATCACTACTGCTCAATGCTCAAAACACAGGAGATACATGCTGCACAGTGAGGCTGAGGAGCTACGAAAAGTGCAAAATTTCACCACCTCTGGAGCCCCCAGACATGAGGTTTGCTCTTGTAGCAGGACAGTAGGTTCTGGGAAGTGCTGAGCAATCCTCTTTCATATGCAAAATCCCCAGTTGTGTGGTTTTGCTCTCAGGGATATTGGTCAGACAGTAGGAATTCAGATTTGGTTGTGTCAGTTGAGGGTGCAAAGCCTCAGAGACCTCTCCAGACTTCAGAGAAAGAATAATAGTACCAGCGTTGCTCAAGTCCTGAAGCCTCCCACTAAGTTCAACCACCTGGAATAGTTAACATCACCTCTGCTGTAACAGAATCAGTTCGTAAGGCCCTTGGGTGACACAGCTCAGACAGCTCATAAATAACTGACTTAAAGCTGAACAGAAGGCACAGAACTGCACCCAGAAGGACATAGAACTGTTAGAGCGTGTCCAGAGGAGGCCACAAAGGTGATCGAAGGGCTGGAGCACCTTTGCTGTTAGGACAGGCTGAGGGAGCTGGGCTTGTTCAGCCTCGGGAAGAGAAGACTCCAGGGAGACCTTAGAGCTGCCTTCCCATACCTCCAGGAAGGCTGGTAGAGGGATTTTTTTCAGGGGGATCTAACAGTAGGACAAAGGGAAATGGTTTGAAACTGAATGGCAGGAGGTTTAGACTAGTTCTTAGGAAGAAGTTCTTCAGTGCAAGGGTGGCAAGACTGTGAAACCAATTTCCCAGAGAGGTTGTGGCTGCCCCCTCCCTGGAGGTTTTTAAGACCAGGTTAGATGAGAACTTGAGCAACCAAGTCTGGCTGAGAGGTGTCGCTGCCCAATGGCAGGAGGTTGGCGTACATGACCTCTGAGGTCCCTTCCAACCTGAGCCAGTCTGTGATGCTGTGATCTTTATATTAGGCATAGGACATGAGGATGATTTAATTGTTTACCATATCCTGCATCCCACATCCAAATCAGTGGGTGGTGCTGACGGCTTTGTGCTCAGGTAGCAACACTACCACCCACTCTTGATGCCAGGGAAAACAATGCTCAAAACACAGGTTTTCCAGCATCATGGCAATACTTTGGGTGTTTCTGCCAGCACAGCTGACCTGCTGACAGCAACCAGATGCTCCTGACCAGCCACGCTGGGTGTGCAAACCTGCCACTGCACCCACAAGTCATGTGCAAACACAACACATTTTACCTCTGGTCATTTAAGCTCAACTTCAGCATGAGTCGCAGTCAGCAGACTTCCTTAAAACGGAATGCATTTTGCTTTGGGATATTGCTTTAAGGATATGGCCCTAACTCACCAGGTGTTCCAACAGGGTGTTCCTGAAAATACTGTTGGATTTGTGTTTAACAGGAATAAGGGGACAAAACCAGATAAAAGGCATTAATTAGCCTTTGTTTGAGGTCATGCTGGGGAAATTTTGGGGGGCTTAAGGAACCTAACTATACCCCCTACAACCAACCAGCCACTAGGCAATACTGTAAAAATTGGTTTTCCCTTAGAGCTGCAAAAATATAATCTCTACCTGCCAATAACTGCTTTGATTGCTGCTCTATTCATCCCTACAGCCCAAGGTTTTTATGAGCTGGCTGGTTCATCTGTAATCACTTCCCTTGAAATCCTGGGACCGATTCCAGCTTTTCTTTTGAGTGTTCATTGATGGAATTGATCACACATTTAAAGAACAGAAGGCAAAACCAAAGCCTCCATCCAGGCAAACAAATCCACAAACCTGGGGGAAATCTTCATTTCAGCACAGGGCTTGGTATTTCTTTTCCCCCTGCGTGCTGCAATTCACTTAGGAGCTGAGTAATTGCATGAATAGCTTTTAGCCTGCTATTCTCTTACTCACTTGGTTATGACTCATGGACTCCAAAGAACTGCAGATGTTACCATAATGTCACAGTTATGTGTCTCTGGCTTATATCACACATTTCATTGAAGGGAAAGGACAAAAACTGCTAATGAAAATGGAAATTGCCAGCCTCCCAGTTTGTGTGCGGGAAGGCTGTTATCCTCCCCTCTCGCTGTCAGTGATGAAATACCAGTAAAACAACTGAAAGCGGGACTTATTGTGATTTCTTTCTGAAGGACACAATTGCAAACTAGGAGGAGTACCTTACTTCTTTAATGATGTTTTGTGAGGATGGCTAGAAGGGAGGACTGCACGGCCATAAATATTGAACCCCTCTCCGCACACACAGTGTGGCTTGGGAAAGCTGCAATAGCAGTGTGGTGCTTTATCGCTAACACATGGTAAGGCTGATAAATAAGGATAATATCACAGTATCACACAGTATCACAGTATTATCAAGGTTGGAAGAGACCTCATAGATCATCAAGTCCAACCTGTCACCACAGAGCTCAAGGCTAGACCATGACACCAAGTGCCACGTCCAATCCTGCCTTGAACAGCTCCAGAGTTGGCGACTCCACCACCTCCCTGGGCAGGCCATTCCAGTGGCCAATGACTCTCTCGGTGAAGAATTTTCTCCTCACCTCAAGCCTAAATTTCCCCTGGAAAATGATTTGTTAGTGCCTCACCTTCCAAACCCACCTGCTTTTGTACAATCCTTCGAGTTAGCTTTTGTCCCCTCTTTACCAAAGGGTTAATGGCAGACGTTGATTAGGGGAATGAAAATAAAAATTTCACAGGCTTGTAACAGGAGTCCCTTTGAAGCAGTCCTGTTAAGTTAGTGGTGTCCAGTGAAGTGCAGAGATATGGATGTGATCTGCTGTTCAGACTCCACTGAGCAGCTTGGTAATGAAATAACAGCACTGACCTGCCACGGTCCCTGGCTCAGGTTCCTTTAATCAGCGCAATTCATTTCTCCCTTTCTTGCTCGCTGTCACCGGCAACGGATGTGAACAGAACAGGGGTTGCGTGTAGCAGGGCTGATGTCTCCTCAAGATACAGCCCTCTCTTATCAGGGAAACTGCAGGGTTAGGGAAATGTCAAGCACCTGTCTGAAAGTCTGTTTCCTTGCAGCAACTAAGATGATGGATCTCGTGAGCAGTCACCCAGAGGTATTGCAGCAGTCTCCATTTTGAGGACGAACAATTTGTGAAAGAGAGCAACTTATTCTTGTAGCACTGACTAACTGAATCAAATTTTATTAACCTGTGTAGTACTACCACTCAGCCTTTCTTCCCTCCCCTTTCTTACCAAGAAATATTTTCCTGGATAAGAGACTTAAGTTTGTTTGTCTTCATTTTTGTTTTACAACAGGAGAAAGCCTCAATATTACTTTATTCCACTGACTGAAATATCCTTCTCTGACTTTAAGGGAAAATATTAGGTATATTGATTAAAAAAAAAAGTATAGAAAATGTTTTATGACAATTTCTAAAGAGCACAAAGCTCTTTTTTCCTTATCTGTGAATGGGTATGTCGAGCTAGGACAGGACAGTACCCTTCTGATGTGGCCAGGAGGATGCTGGTGCTGCCAGCAGCCTGGTGAGATATGCAGGCTCATTCTCAGCTTTTTTGTAAGTTACTTTATTCTGTTCCAGGAAACATCTTACCTCATATTTTCCTTTCTTCTCCAAGGGCTCAGATTCAGTCTCTGCAGGCACCACAACTTTGTCGCCTAGAAGCTCCTCTAAGATAAAGACTGTTTCCCAGTTGCTATAGTGATGTGCTGGGAAAATATCTGAGTGCATGCTGTCACCAAAATAAACAACCTTGGAAGGAAGCAGCACATAAGTTCATTGTGTACGAGGAAAACAGAAGCAAACTGTTTTGCACAGAAAAAAGAGCTTTAAAACAACTTAATAAAAATTCCTCCACATTTACAATTGGCTGTGACACACTGAGATCTTCTTACTGTCTTGGTCTCTAGTTTTTTCTTTAACAAGCTCCTTAAGGGTTGTCCCTGCACATCCTCCTTGCTCCTACCCTCCAGGGGCTTTGGCTGATCATGACCTTCTGGGTCCAGCACAGGAGAAAGAAATAGCCTGCCAGGAAGCAGTGGAAAAGACTACCAAGAACAAAAAGAGTGCCCAAGGAAGCTGTGGGTGCTCCACCACTGAATGTGCTCCAGGCCAGGTTGGCTGGGACTTTGCTCACCCTGGTCTGGTGAGAGATGTCCATGCACGGCAGGGGGCTTGGAACTAGATGATCTTTGAGGTCCCAACCCATTCAGTGATTCTATGACTTGATAAGTACACTCAACAGTGGGAATGATTCTGAAAACAGCCATCTTCAGTGCCATTTTCACCCATCCAGTTATTAAAACTACTCGATCCTAGTTTTCACACATTCCATTCACTCTGTTTCCTCAGGGAGATGCTTTATTTAATGATTACAGTCTGATTCTCCCCAAAGCTGCCAAGATGCAGGACCCTGCACACAGAAAAAACATCAACAAAAGTTCATCTATTCCATTAATAAGAAGACTAACGTGCTGCTTCCAATTCTGGCCTGCAGCCTGTTAGACAAAAAGTGTGACCAGAACAAGTATTTGTGACAGATCACATTGATAACTTCAATGAAATCTTGTCTGGTGAATTTTTAGCCTGAAACCGGGCATTTTCAGAAAGATTTACCCTCACTTGTACCATACCTTGGGATCCACCTTGCCAGTCATCTTCTTCAGCAGTTCATAGAGCTGGATAGCATTACCTTGGGAATACCAGCCCGGCTTGTCCAGTGACAGGAGAGCCTCCTGCTCCTCGTCATTCTCTGAAATCACCAAGCAGAACCGCTCATGGTCAGTGAGAGCAGCTCCTGTGTTCATGAGAGATGAGAGAAGCTGCCTGCATCCAGCCTGGAGATCAGAGTCTGTTTTGACATTGACATTAACCACTGAGCATCTGCCTCTATCACTGTGGGTCCAGGCAAGGTGTTTGCTAGCTGGGGGTAGGCAGACATTTGTGAGGAATGAAGCAGCAGAGCCTCACGTGCAAGGGCTTACAGGAAAACTGAGGAACCAAAGCCAAACGCTTTGAGTCCTAACCACTGCAGCAGTGAAAGTTCAAAACCACACGGACCAGACTGATGGACTTGATGATCTATGAGGTCTCTTCCAACCTTGATAATACTGTGATACTGTGATACTGTGATGGAAGAGCTACTACAGATCTGAGGTGAGAGAAAGCAGACTGTGAGAGACAGCTCGTACCTTTTCAGATTACCAACTGCTCCTAAACACAGACAGAAACAAAACAGAAGATGGCTCTTATGAGCATTCACCTTAGATCAGCACAAACAATGAACAGTTCTAGTTATTACTGAGTCCTGAAGAAATGCAAGTGAGGATGACAGAGCATTGGAACAGGCTGCCTAGGGGAGTTGTGGAATCTCCTGCTCTGGAGATGTTTAAAACCTGCCTGGACATGTTTGTGTGTGACTGGATCTAGGGGATTGGACTGGATGATCCTTCACGGTCCCTTCCAATCCCTAATGTTCTGTGATTCTGTGTTACAGAGAAGATTAAGCACAAATGAAATACAAATTTTAGAGAAGGGTGAAAGAACAAGACAGCATAGCATGTTGGTCCCTGAAATAAATAAAAAAAGAAGAAGAAAGCAGGAAATACATGGAGAGAAGAAATAAATCACTAATTAATATTATGCATCTAAAAATCTGAATAAACACAGGATTTATTTGCAGACAAAACTCTTCTGTATTAAGAATGTTTTGTAAACTAGGAGGAAGCAAGGAAATGCAATGTTGACACTAACAGTTCATGCAGAACACGCGTGGAAATGTCTTCTCCTTTGTTCTATTTCAGAAACCTAATGAAAATAATCTACTTTAAAAATCTGAATTTCCTGACTTTTAAAATAGCTTTGACCAAACATCTTTTGATAAAACACAAGTTGCCAAATTTCAGCAAACTTGTTTTATTTACCCTGTAGTTTTAGACATATTTGTAAGGCTGGCTGAGCAAGTAGTCACAATAATAAAAGAACAGGGACATATTAAAAAGAAATTTAGGAAACCAACCCTTTTGAGCTGCTTCCAAATGTTTTTTGATGCTTGTGAAGGTTTGTATTGCTAACATTGTTCTGTCAATCAGGAAAATACTAGAGAAAAACAGAGCTATTATGAGAGGGGGTTTCAGACTAACAACAGCGCATTTGCAGATAGAAGCCTTATGTACTACAGCATTGTCAGCACCACAGAATCATTAAGGTTAGAAGAGACCTCCAAGATCATCCAGTCCAAACATCAACCCAACCCCACCCTGCCCACTAAACCCTGCTCCCCAGGGCCACAGCTACTAGGTTTTGAACCACTCCAGGGATGGCGACTCCACTCCCTTCCTGGGCAGCCCGTTCCAAGCCCAAACAGGGAAGATGTTTTTCCTGATGTCAAATCTAACCCTCTCCTGACACAGCTTGAGGCTGTTTCTTCTTGTCCTATCGTTGGTGACTTGGAAGGAGAGTCTGACCCCCATCTCTCTACAACACTCCTTTCAGGTAGCTATAGAGAGCAATAAGGTCTCCTCTCAGCCTCCTTTTCTCCAGACACACTACCCTCAGTTCCCTCAGCCACTCCTCACCAGACCTGTTCTCCAGGCTCTTCACCAGCTTATAGAACCATAAAATCATAGAATCATTAGGGACTGGAAGGCCACAATAAGGTCACCTGGGAGCCTCCTCTTCTCCAGACTGAACAGCCCCAACTCCCTCAGTCTGGCCTCATAGGAGAGGTGCTCCAGCCCTCTGACCATCCTCGTGGCCCTCCTCTGCACTCACTCCAGCATGTCCACATCCTGCTTGTAATAAGGGCTCCAGAACTGGACACAGTACTCCAGGTGGGGTCTCACCAGAGTGGAGTAAGGGGAAGAATCACCTCCCTCGACCTGCTGGCCACACTTCTGATGCAGCCCAGGATCAGGTTTGCCTTCTGGGCCACAAGCGCACACTGAGCTCATGCTGAGCTTTTTGTCCACAAGCACCCCCAAGTCCCTCTCCTCAGGGCTACTCTCCAGCCAGTCACTGCCCAGCCTGTATTTGAAGAAGGAGCTTCATTGCTCCTTCTTCAGAAGTGTCCTGCAAAGAGCCAGACCCTCTTTGTTACTTCTCTGGAAAGGCATGAGGGGTGGTCATGAGTGAAAAAACTTGCTCTAATGATAAGGTAGAAGATCTCTCACTGTGCAGGATCTGTTACTGCCACTCTAGCAATGGGACTCATTTAACTTTGCTCACTGCATCCAGAATTTAATCTGCTAATTCACAGTTACAACCTGAACCAGTTGGCCAGACTGACTCAGGAGGCCACCAAGAGCACAAGAAGCACTCTTCAGAGGTGCCAACCCTGGGAAAGGAGAGATTTAATAAAGTTTGGAACTTTATCAAATGAAGGGACATTTCAAAGCTTAGTTTTCTTCTCTATGCATCCTGGTAAACAGCACTGGGATATAGAATCATAGAATCATTAGGGATTGGAAGGGACCTCAAAAGATCATCTAATTCATGATGGGATCACCTTCGGAGGAGCTTTGTAAATGAGGAAGTTTTTTATTATGTTTGAGTTGTAGGATCATAGGGACAATAAATCTTGCCTTGATATGTTCCTGTACGACTTAGTCTAGGTGGTCCTGCTGTGGCAAGGGGATTGGACTAGATGATCTTTCGAGGTCCCTTCCAGTCCTTGATGTTCTGTGATTCTGTGAAGTCAGTGCTGAAGAAATCTGAAACTTTCCTGAAAAAATGCTGCATAAATGTGTTAAGTTAGTTCCTAATTCATTTTAGGTATTCCAAGCCTAACACTGGCTGTACTGGGACAAGAGGAAAACTGGTGCTGAACTTCCTTCCCCTTTGCTGTAACTGACTGACAGAAGTTCACTTAAAGGCGAGAAATGCTGTAAATATTCCTCCAGCAGGAAGAAAAACACATGTAGGCAGGGATGCCAGTGCTTCAGGTCTTTGAAACTCGGAGAAGTGGATGCCCTGACAATTGCAAATGGATTGGAAAACCCAAAAACATTTCTCGGATGATTTAGGCAGAACAACATGTTTCTTCTCAAGTCTAATATAACACGGAACCCAGATCCCTGCTGTGGAATGAGAACAAGCCATGACAAGAAACATGAAGGTAGCAAGCAAGTTAAATTAATTTAACCCAGAAAACTGTTCTAGTAAAGCACTCACCCAAACCTCCACAGTGATTCAGAGCAATTCTCCCATGAGGAAGTTACTCTTCCTTCTTAAAAACAACACCACTGGGGCAAAATTAAATATCTTTGGAATGGCAATCTGCATGTGTCAACAGACAGGTTGACTGCAGTGTGTCCAGAGCTCCCCAGCGGCTCCTTCTGTCTTCCAGTCTTTCTCCTTTCACTCGATTCCATACAAACCAGGCAATCATGGAATGGTTTAGGTTGGAAAGGACCTTAAAGATCACCTAGTTCCAATCTCTCTGCCATTGCCAGACTGGCTCTTAGGGTTACTGATTTTTTTTTATTCCTTGGAACTGGACGAAGACCATGGAGTGACAGTGCTGCTGCTTGTGTCCATACCTGCTCCTGCCCCTTGGCACCCACAGGTAGGGTGTTTCATGAACCACTGGTATCACACCAATATGCCTCCCTACAATTGAAATAAAGGTCCTGAGGGCACTGATAGAAAAGCTGAGTTGTGTTCCAGCCTGGCTTGCAAGCACACTCTGATTCTAGATGGCATTTTGAATTTAATTAAACCCTACAAACTCTTTTCCAAAAGGCAGGAGAACACAAAATTTTACAACTGAGACAAAGGGACCTGTAAAACCCTTCTGGTGGCTTCTTCCTAAAAGGTAAAGGTAATGAGATGGGATGAAACTTGCTGGGGGTAAAACTTTATAACCTACAGGCACCCTTCTATAGGTTGACACCCCAAATGACTGTATTTTCTTTTCCTGGGTAGTTTCCAGGGTTCACATGGGTATTACTGTGTGTTCTGTGATCCCTGAATTACTGCTGTGCCCTGGAAGCAGCTGTGGAATCCATCTGTGTGACACGTGCTCCAGCCCTTGCCAGTCTTCTGTCTGACTGGACGACTGCAGAGAAGTGATAAAGAGCTAATTATTCTGCCAGCATGAAGTGCTGAACTAAAATGTTACAGCTTCCCAAAGTAACTTCCCAAATCAACTTGTGTTTTTGGCTGTCTCCATTTTTTGTTGTCCGAGTTTTTTCAGCAAACGCCTGAGAATCCCCTTCCTGCCCTGCATCATTCTGCTGTCCTCAGAGTGTTTGTGACCGGTGAGAAAAGGCAAAAGTAAAAAGTCACTTGTGGAACTCTGAGCACGATTATGAATTTTACAGGGACAGTGACACATCTTTCTCATGCTCAGCAGCGACAGATGTGCTCATTCCTATGGGGAACTGGCCATGTTCCAAACCCACCACAGATAAAGCTGAGAGAAATACAGTTACCTGTGAGAAAACCCCACTATTCCCTAATAATTCCTAAGTGTTCCTAATTCTCTGCAGTTACCAACCGTTCCTTTTATCACTATAAACTTCTGTTCTTTCGCTCATATCTAAGGCATGATAAGACCAAATTTCAAGTGAGCAACTTCCAATGTGTCCTGGGTGTGAAGAACCAAGACTTTTTCAAGAAAAAGAAAAGGTATGTTTTACACATCTATGTTTATTCAAAGCTTTTTAGTTTTTCTTAGACTCTACCTTGCTGCTAAGGATTAGTGGTGCCTTTGGATAGCTACAGATAACACAGAAGTGTTGCTTGTTTGTAGGAAAATCAGGATTTCCTTTGGAGAATCAGCAACAAGGTTATTTGGGAAGTTTTGTAGGAACTGAAAATCACAGCTCACCATGGATGTAGTGGTTTGTTTTCAAATCTGTCCAGGCATTCCCTTTATACCTGCCCAGGAACAGTCTGGCTAGCGATCAAATTGCTGCTATTTCAAACACTGAGATGATGATGATGATGAAATAGAAGCAAGATCATTTTTATCTGGAAAAAGTAAAAGAATTTTCTGGAAAAATGATTCATCTCTAAGTTCACGATCAAATGTTGCTCGTGTGCAGACGTGGCACAGCTTTTTCACTAAATTGATCTAACTGTAACCCTTCTGTTTTGCTATTTTGGAAGGGTAAGAGGAACACAAATACAGATTCAGTTTCTTCCTTGCACATGTTTCCTGGGGGACAGAGATGTGGGGTTTTTGTTTGAGTTGGATTTTTTTTCTTTTGTTTGTTTTTTAACTTTTGGTAAAGGTACAAAATGTCAGGTGAGAAACAAATTCCATCCCCAGAGCAGTTTAGTTTGGACCTTATTAGTTCTGTATGAAAGCTCCAGGGTCTTTTACACAAACTAGTCCCAAAATACTAACAAACGCCCTCAAATATTAATACCATAAAAACAAATGCTTTATCAATATTAATACCATAGTCAGGTCCCCACAGAATTATGAAGAGAGACAGGGCTTTCCAGAAATAATTTTAAATTCAAGAAAAAAAAAATTATCATGTCAGCAATGCACAGTTCAGTTTTGTTCAGCTTCATGGCTGGACAAGAATTTTTAGTGTGATGGAAGTAGAAGATGGAGGGATGCACAACAGATGAGATAAAGGCCACCAGTCACTTCTGACCTCTTCTGTCACTTCAGAAAAGTGATTTTAAATTAAAATGAATTAAATTAAAATGAAAGTGAATTTTAAATTGAAATTAATTAAAGTAAAATTAATTGATTTTAAATGAAAATTTATTTTCATAATTAAAACCGAGACACAGAAAGGAACTCCTCCGTACTGTGCAGCTTATCCTGAACTTCTGAAGTCTGCTAGCAATATGAAATAGGGAATATTGGAATTTGCTCTTGTAGTCTTCCACACTGAAAACTGATACTGCCATGTGGTGGGGAGAAACTTCACCTACTTTGGCCTCAAATGCTAAACAATAAGAACAGAAGTTCTTTATTCGTCAGTTACTGAAAGACTAAGAACTTTTTTGCCCTAGCAGCTTATTATTTCAAGTATAAAATAAAATCCATAAACTACAGCAGACTACTTGATTTTATGATACTGTCTGATCTACACAAAGCAGTGTATGGATCCTGCTGCAAGAGACTTTTGATTTTATTTCTTTGCTTTTCTAAACATTTAATTCAACAATAATAATTTAAATAATTATTATTAATAATTGCAAAGGACAGATGAGTGCTCATGGCTAGTGCACATTCTTGTTTGCAGAGTGAAAAAGAGTAAGAAACTCTGTTCCTGTTAGACCTGGTACACAAGACCTAGCAGAACTTTAATACACAAAATGAAAACAGTGAGGAAATGAATGTTCTGACAAAGAGAAAAAGTTTTTGTATGTGAAATAGTCACTGTCTCAGAACAATGTGCCTGGGCTGGAGATGGCAGGGGAAATGGAAACTATTCCTTTTTGGCAAATCATAGAATCATCATAGAATCCCAGACTGGTTCAGGGACCTCAGAGCTCGTCTACTCCAACTCCCTGCCATGGGCAGCGACACCTCTCAACCAGACTTGGTTGCTCAAGGCCTCATCCAACCTGGTCTTGAACACCTCTGGGGATGGGGCAGCCTCTCTGGGCAATCAATTCCAGAGGCTCTCCACCCTTGCACTGAAGAACTTCTTCCTAAGATCTAGTCTGAACCTCCTCTCCCTTAGTTTCAAACCATTTCCCCTTGTCCTATTGCTAGATCCCCTTGGGAAAAGGTAAGTTTACTTACTCCGTGATGGCAAGGCTGACAGGAGATATTTGTAGTCATGATTTTTTTTGGAAGACACAGAAGATAAATTGTCCCTATGACCCTTCCTATAACACCTGTCCAGTTCTTTATTTGCGCATTTTGCCCCCAAAACCCTCTAGTGTCTATATGACAACACACTTTACCTTACAAAAAGCACTGTGCCAGGGCTCTCTATGCAAGAATTTCACAGATAAAATCTCTTGCTCCTATTATCCTAGGAAAAATAATAACCTCAGAAGGCTCAGCATTAGGCCGGCAGTATCACACAGACACCTGGGATCTATGTAAGAATGAATAAGTTTACTAATGAAGAGGAGAAATTGTGGGGATGTTAACTCCACACACAAAGATACACAAAACACACAGTGAAGTGTAAGACTTCCGCATTCCTATGTGGATAATGAAAAACTGAAGAGCAAAGAGAGTGAGGAAGAGGATGGCACAACACTTCTACCTCTTCCTGAGCCTTCAGCTTGCAAGAACTCTCTTTTGAACACTAGCTGCAGAGGCTTTCCTTCTCATCTGACAAATGCAGTGTCCCATCCTACCATCCAAGAAGCGTCCAGTTTTGTGCTCTCTGCCTTTTGCTGGGTGGAGAAGCAGAGCTGCTGCTAAACTAGGCAACTAGCTATTCGTTGCAGCTCTCCTCTGCCCTTTACTGCTCTGCACTTCTTCCAGATGGTTGGCAGACATTGGGATTGTCTGACTGGCATTCAGAAGCTGGGAAACTGAGGCACAGATTCACTGCCATATCTGAGCTCAGATCTTGGCCCACACTTTGGTCACGATTCCCCCCTATGCTCTCAGCTCATTTCTAGGGCTTCCTAAGCAGCTCCTTTCCCTCCTTACTTCCCGTAGCAGACCTGATGCCAACATGTGGTGTCTGCGAAAAACAGTTCTGCAGACTAACCTTAATAATAGCATGACATTTTGGAAAGAACACACAAGAGAACTCCAAAGCTCCTTAATGAGAACCAGCACACACAGATTCATGGCGACTGTGCTGAAGGGGAGCTTTCTGCAGTAGTTGCCAGCCCTCGTTCTGCAGGAATGTACCATACACAAGTCTATTTTTGCTCTACTACAGACTGCCCTGAGCTCCATTCCCAAATTAATAACGAATCAAATCACAACGTAAGTCCTTCTAAGGTTCTCTGTCTACTCCTCTACTTACCATAAATTATACCAAAAAAACTATTACGTGTATTTCTATGCCAAAGAATGGTTTAGATCTGGAAAGTCATACTGGCAGGTGCCCCGTGACGCAGGTAATCTTTTTTCTTCCTTACAAAAATTCCCTGTGGATTCTGACAGCTGTTTCAGAGCTATAACATGCAGTTACTTCTCACGAGTTTCCACAGAGTCTAAGTGGAGCAGTAAAGCTTATCAGCAGACAGACCTGGCTGTGGTAGACAGAGGAGCAGACCTGCACAGCTCATAGCTTTCTACTCAGCAGGTAGCCTGGTTCTACTCAGATGGTAAAATATCAGTGCTTAGATGCTCTTAAGATTCTCCAGCACTTTAGTTTGAGCTGGGCAGGCACTGGTCTTCCAAAGGTCCTGTAATGCTTCTGCAAGACGTGTTTGGTTTCCTTGGGTCTCTCAGTTAGCATTGCAGTCTATAATTAGACAAGTACAGTATCACAATATCCCAATATTCCAGGTCGGAAGGGACCTCAACAATGATCAAGTCCAACCTTTAAGCTAAAGAAGTGCAGTTTACATGAGGTGGCCCAGCACCGTGTGAAGATGAACCTTAAAACTGTCTAAAGTTGCAGAATCCACCACTTCCCAGGGCAGACCATTCCAGTGTCTAATTGCTCTACCAGTGAAAAATTTTCCTCTGGACTCCAAATGGAATCTCCCCAGGAGCAACCTGTATCCATCACCTCTTGTCTTTGCTATGGGAGTCTGAATGAAAAGGGAGCCACCTTCTTGGCAGCCACCCTTTAGGTGCCGGTACATGGGAATAAAGTTTCTCCTAAGCCTTCTCTTTTCAAGGCTGAACAATCCCAGCTCTCTCAGCCTTTCTTCCTGTGGCAGGTCTTTTAGTCCTTTGATCATCCCTGTGGACCTTCTCTGGACCTCCTCCAGCCTGTCCACTTGGCCAGCATTGAACAGAGTGGGATAATGACATCCATATCTCTGCTGGTGATGCCCTTGTTGATGAGTGCATGCACCACAGCTGGGATTCAGTCCCAGATGCTGAAAAGTAATGTGAAGGCTCTAAAACAAGAATCATGTTGAGCAACTCTTCATTGCCTGCAATGGCATTGGGTTGAGGAATGGTAGATAGCCAGAGCACTGTCTGGTTTCTGTATCCATTCCTGGCACCTATATATTTTAAGGTAGATCTCTGTGATTAAACACCTCCAGGGATGGTGACACCACCACCGCCCTGGGCAATCCATTCCACCCTCTCAGTAAAGAATTTCCTTCTAACATCCAACCTAAAACTCCCCTGACGCAACTTGAGGCCATTTCCCCTCGTCCTATCATCACTAATTTCAGAGATGAGACCAACACCAGCCTTGCTACAACCTCCTGTTAGGTAGTTGTAGAGGGCAGTAACGTCTCCCCTCAGTCTCCATCTTTCCAGGCTAAACAGCCCCAGCTCTCTCAGCCTCTCCTCACTAGGACTACTCACTAGGAGTACTTCCTCAGTAGGAAGATACTACTACTCCCTGATCATCTTGGTGCCTCTGCTTGCACTCTCTCTATCAGCTAGCTTTTCCTGTTGAAGTGGGGAGCCCAGAACTGGACACAACACTCCACACATGGCCTCACCAGAGAAGTGTAGGAGAAAGGGGCCTGGGGATCCTGGTGGCCAGTAGGATGACCATGAGCCAGCAATGGGCCCTTGTGGCCAAGAGGGCAAACAGCATCCTGGGGTGGATCAGAAGTGGGGTGGTTAGGAGATCTAGAGAGAGGCTCTTCTCCCCCTGTACTCTGCCCTGGTGAGACCACATCTGGAGTATTGTGTCCAGTTCTGTGACCCTCAGTTCAAGAAGGACATGGAGCTGCTAGAGAGAGTCCAGCATAGAGCAACAAAGATGATGAAGGAAGTAGAACACCTCCTTCTCTGGAGACGTTCAAAACCTGCCTAGATGTGTTCCTGTACGACTTGGTCTAGGTGATCCTGCTGTGGCAGGGGGATTGGACTAGATGATCTTTTGACGTCACTTCCAATCCCTGATGTTCTGTGATTCTGTGTGATTCTGTGAACAGAAGGGGAGAAGAACCTCCCTTGACTTACTGGCCCCACTGTTCTTTATGCACCCCAGAAGATCAGTGGCCTTGATCACAAAAGGACATGCCTTGAGTAACATAATCTGATCAGTAAGCAGAAGTTTGCTGCGTTCAGTAGTTACTGATGACGAAGGGAGTGGAACATCTCCCTTACGAGGAAAGGCTGAGAGAGCTGGGTCTCTAGCTTGGAAAAAAAGGAGACTGAGGGCTAACCTCATTAATACTTCTAAAATTGTAGAGGGTGTGTGTCAGAAGGATGGAGCCAGGCTCTGCTCAGTGTCATCTAATGATAGGACAAGGGGCAATTGGTGTAAACTGGACCATAGGAGGTTCCACGTCAGTATGAGAAGGAACTTTTTCACAGTGAGGGTGACGGAGCACTGGAAGGGGCTGCCCGGGGGGGTTTGTGGAATCTCCTCTGGAGACATTTAAACCTGCCTGGGTATGTTCCAGCGTGACTTGATGAAGGGGAGCATGCTGTGGCAGGGGGATTGGACTAGATGATCTTTCGAGGTCCCTTCCAATCCCTAATGTTCTGTGATTCTGTAACTCCTTTTAAAACTACAAACACACTTTCCACACTCAAAGAACTCTACTTTTGGATTACTTGGTGATTATGCTAACAATGTTTTGCAGCATTAACAAAAAGAATATTGTTGATGGTGTGCTTTGGGAAGCGGTGGCTTTGACTCTCCTTGAACTCCCTTTGTATAATATGGTTATCAGCTCAGTGCCAGCCATGGTATTTAGTATCAAAGGTAAGCTAGCTGAAGCAACCCCTGCTGTCTTTAGGCAGAAGCACATTGCAATTTTTCCCTGTTTTGATTTTTGGATGAATTAACTACTTATTCTTTTCATCCTCTGAGCTCCTTTGAACACTATGCAAACATCTGAAGGACATGGCTAAACATATTTACTTTTTTTTTCCGTGACAAGAGTGATGGGCACTATAGAACGCATCCACAGAAACAAAGAGGTGCCATACTTCAAACACTATTTACTTTTTTCTGTATATTTTTTTAATAAACAAAGAGTTGTTTATGAACAGTGGGAATAATAAATAAGGCCTATCTTCCTCTGCGGTTGTGTCCCATAAAACTTGCTGTGATGTGTCTCATAAACCTAAAGTCCACGCCTTAGGTTTAACACTGGCCTTCTGGGACCCCAAGGGCACAGGCCTTGAATACAGTACAACATCATCAAACTAAAGCCCATGCTTTAGGGTTACAGTGAATTGCTGTGGTCAGGGCCAGGACCGTGTGCTTCTGCAACAGAGATAGATCTCAGCCCCTCGAGCTTTAGCTTCTGATGTGTTGTAAAATGCCTCAGAGAAACCTGTTGTAGGTGAGAATATGTACGAATGACACAATGATGATCTGGCTGCACAACACTTCTGAAGCAAGGATCCCCATAAAGCCCATTAAAAAAACAACCTCAGAACAAACTAAACCCACTCCATTCATAGAATCATAGACTTGTAGAATGGTTTGGGTTGGAAGGGACCTTAACGGTCATCTAGTTCCAACTCCCTTGCCATGGGCAGAGACACCTCTCACCAGACCAGGTTACTCCAAGTCCCAGCCAGCCTTGCCTGGAGCACATCCAGTGGTGGATCATCCACAGCCTCCCTGGGCAGCCTGTTCCAATGCCTCAGAACCCTTATAGTGAGGAACTTTTTCCTAACTCCTAATCCAAATCTGCCCTCTTCCAGTTTAAAGCCATTACCCCATATCCTACCACTACGAGCTCTTGTAAAACGCTACACAACTTTCCTGTAGCCCCCTGCTTTTCAGGTACTGGAAGGCCACAACGAAGTCTCCCCAGAGCCTTCTCTTCTCCAGGATGAACAGCCCCGACTCTCAATCTGTCCTTGTAGGAGAGGTGTTGTAGCCCACTGATCATCTTCGTGGCCTCCTCTGGACCTTTTGTAACAGGCCCATGTCCTACTTGTGTTGGGTACTGGATGCAGTATCACTTTACAGGAGAAAGGAATGGCTTCCCTGCTCGAATGACAAGAACCATGTGGAGGAAGCGTAAGCTGGTTTTGGCTTCCATAGTCTATCTACCATTGAGTGGCTACTCGCAGAAATTGCACCACTATGTCACTGTCCAAGTGGGTACAGGTACCATCAGCACAGCCACCAAGACGGCCCCTTGCAGCATCTTACAGAAGTGCTGTAAATTATACGCTGCCAGTGGGTAAGGATATGCACTTCCTCAGTGCTGTTATCTCCTCAGAGGAAACAAAGTGTTCCAAACGCTTGTCTGGGACCTTAACAGTCTGTTCTGCAAGCAATGTGGGCACTTGCTGGCACACCTTTGGTTTCCCTTTTGCATCTGTTTTAAATGCTTCCAAGTAGGCCACCACACTGAACATGTGAAAACCAAATTCCAGGCTGTTCCTGTCAATTCAGACTACGTTTATCAAACAGGAAATGCATTTAAACTATTAGGAAAGACAGGTCTCATCTAGGGTCTCCCATCTTACCTACCCCATGGCTTAATCCCAAATGTTGATGACACGACAGAAAATGATCACAGCTGCTCTCAAATAATTCTAAACTACACACGGATGCTGTCCAGCAAACTTTAAAACGATTGATTTGTAAGTTCCTTTGATTACAAGGCAGCATACACTGGGTTTTTTAAGTGTTTGTCTACAGTATGTAAATAATATTGGGAGAGCAGAACTCTGAGTGATGGCTGTTTACTCTGTAAGAGAAAAATCTATTGAGCAGCTGATATCTGTGCAAATGCAGTACATGAAGTGGAATAGTTTTAGCCTAAGATCATTTAAACACAGAATGGGAGACGAAACAGTTGGCCAAGGAGCGTGACTTTGTAGATTTTTGGAAACACCTTTGTAGCTTCTTCTGTATGAAAATGAAGCCTGTTAAACGAAATTAAATGTGTTTGTATGTGTTTCTCACCATCAGCCTGCTGTTCAGAAAGAGGGACCAGTCACTGACCATGCTGCTGAAGGGAGTGTCAGCTGGAGGAACTGTCTCTGTTAGGCACTCCCATCACGGGTTTTCATCATAAAAAGTAAAAATGGTTGAGTTCTACTACTGAATATGAATATGGCATCATCCATACTGAGTAGTTCCTTAAAAAGAAATTCCTTTTTCTCCAGAAATGATGGATAAAAATCTCTAGCTGAGACAGGAGTAGGGAATTATTTCACCTTGGTGTACAGAACCAGGTCTTTCATCCCTTAAAACAATGGACCTTCTATTGACAGCTGTAGGCAGAACTTGCTTCTGATATTAAAGGCTTAGGCCCATCTTGATCTTGACTCCTGATCTCTTGAGGTACAAAAGATCTAGATGGAAAACTAGAGCACAAAATATGGCTGTTTGTTAGTTATAAACCTTATTTTTCTTTTGTAAATAGCCAGAAAATACAAGAAAGCCAGTGCTGAGGCACTACAAAGAATTGCTAAACAAGATCTCAAGGAAAAGAACTGCATTGCTTTCAGACTATGTGGCACTGTGGGCTGTTGTGGCAATACTAAGGCAGGGATTTTAGGAGACACATGGGAAACATCTGTGGTCTTTATTCCTCTTGACTAATGCAGTCCTCAGCCAGTGCAACCTGCACATGCCACTCTGTCGCAAGCTCTCAGCACACACACATGCATGCTCATGTTCATGTTAGTCACAACCTCCAGAATGGCAAGCAGAGCTGAATTAAAGAAACACATCCCCCAAGTGTAGGTTTTGTTCTGCTCATGGCTTTCAAGAAGCAAGAAAAGGGGCCCTTTAAGGTCTGCCCTGGAAATGCTTCCGAGCCTGTACAGCTTCTGTGAGGAGAGCACCACATTCCCTGCTGTGGCTGAAGAACAAGTTGGGAGCCCAAATACACACAGCAAATGGGTACAGCAGTTTAAATGATATGTTACTTCAAAAATCCTCCTTGAAGCAACAGTAGAAGTGAGAAGCAAATGACACAACATTCAGAAAACACCATCAGAGTGCAATCCCTGTCTTCTGTGCGTCAACATGTGTTGCTCTGCTCCTTCCCTGCCTTCTCACATGCTCTTCCCAAAACCTAGCTCCCTCAGCCTTTCTCTGGTTCATCTTTTGTCATATAAAGCAGGAGACTTCCCTTCTCCTCATCTCCTCTGCTGCTCACAGGAACAGCAGAGGATATCTGTGGTTCAGTGATAAGGATGTACAAGGATCTATGTCAAATGTTGGAAGAAAAAGCCCTATTTCATCCCAGCAAGTGATGCGTGGCTGAAGGAGCTCAGTACAGACAAACTCTGTGGAAAACATAACAGTCTTTGAAGACTGAGGACCACACCTAGGTAAGGACTGCCAGGTGTAGCAGAAGAGCAGGATCTTGTAGATTGAGGCTCGACATGAGGAAAAAGTTCTTGAACCTAAAGGTGGCAGATCCCTAGAGAAGGGGTGGAAGCCCCATCCCTGGAGCCATATAAGGTCAGGCTGGCTGGCGCTCTGGGCAGTCTGTTCTAGTTGGAGATGTCCCTGCTTGTTGTAGGGGGGTTGGACTAGAAGTCCTTTAGAGGTCTTTTCCAACCCAAGGTATTCTATGATTCCATGGTTCTATGAAGATAGGTAAAAAAGAAGCTTCCTTGAGTTTTAAACATTCACACTCATGAAAGAGAAAAAACCCACCCTGTTGTTACACCTACAGCCTTCACTGTAGACGTAGCAACTGAGATACGTAACTAGCAATTAGCATAGTAATTAGCATAGCAATAACAGCAACTGTGCTGTATTGTAGACTCAGTGTGCTTTGGTTGAAAATTTAAGAATTTTCTAGACAAGGCATTTATTTTCACTTCTCTAAGTGAATGATACAAGTGAACTTCCCTCACAGCAGAACAATAAGGTGCCATTAAAAATGTCTGTGTTTTTAATAGATATTCTACAGCTTTACTAAAGGTCTTCAAGGTAGTTTCTGTTCTGGCACTAAGGACAAAAGCCTCAAATAAAAAGAATTACATAAGGAGTTACAAGGCTTACACACCTAACTTCCAGGAAAATAAAGACACTCCCTTCCTGATCCCACTCCTCAGGCCTGTAAGGCCCTGGAATACATATGAATTAGAACAGTTCAACAGGATCAGCTGTGATTCTACACCCAGTTCTGTATCCCATCTCTGGCAATAGCCAAGCTCAGACATCACAGAAGAAAACGTAAATGGCAGACCTAGGATCACCTCCTCCTGAAGTTTTGCACTACCTAATAATCAAAGACAGTCTTCAGTCTGAAAGGATGTAATTTTATATCCTGCCCCCTTACTTTCCTTCCCGATTGGCCCTTCCACTTTATAGCATTTTCCTGTATTTTCACAGGGCTACAGAAGGAGGATAAAAGCTTCTGCAGCGAGTTGTTAAAATGGTAGTTTCCAGAGAATTGTAAAAAACTGGAGAACTCAAAGAATTTCGTACACTGGGAGCTACGCCACGTAGAAGAGGCACCATAAGCTGGACAAGAATTCAAGTACAGGAATAAGGCTGAGAGCCTGGAAGTGCAGGTGAAAGTGAGCTGAGAACCTGAGACTCTGCCAGGAGGAGCGAAGTGGTTTTGTTTCTCTGGCCATTGGATAAGGGCACATGGTCCTACAGAAATATGGCACCCACAGGAACTCCATACACAGGACTGTTTTCATGATTCACATACACTTCTTTTCATATGCACTGTATATTCAGACACTGAATGATCAACTTTATCAAGAAAAAAAAGCAGATTAAAAAGGATGCAACTGTGTCTGAAAACAGAAGGTATAAAAGTCTTCTACAGGATGAAGTGGGGACATGGTTTAGTGGTGGGTTGCTAGAGGTAGGTTAGTAGCATTAGGTTAAGGTTGGACTTCACAGGTTGGACTTGATGATCTTGAATGCCTTTTCCAACCTGAGCAATTCTCTAAGCCAGAATTCTCCTGCAAACAGACTTACAGGGGCTTTTGAGGGGTTTAAAGTTATCTTTAGCATTTCTACTACTATTTTGCATTCTAAAAGACATGCTCAACAGTTCGAACTGGCACTTAGGCTAGTAGACTGACATAGACTAACGAGCGATGGGATAAAAGGAATGCTCTGTTGTCAAACATTACCAAAATCTGGGTGCACTCGAGGTATCAGATGAGTGAAAAATACATTTGCTTTTCATATTCCTTCAAGGAATATTATTTTAACCTGCATGTACCTGTTGAAAGCAAAGAAAATTCTACACTCTCAACACAGGATTTATTCAAATATTTACAATCTGGATCATAGAATCATTGCAGTGGAAGAGACCTCCAAGATCATCCAGTCCAACCATCAAGGCAACCCCACCCTGCCCACTAAAACTTGTCCCCAAAGGCCACATCTACTCAGTGTTGAACCCCTCCAGGGACAGTGACTCCATCCCCTCCCCGGGCAGCTTGTTCCAGAATCCTTAGATTCAATGGCTCAAGATATTATTAGTGCTTTCAAAAACCATATAAAGAATTTCCCTGTGTAAAGCAAAATGTAACCTTGTGAATAACAGGTAAAATATGGGGTATTTGCATGACGGAAGTAGAGTGTTTTTGAGGTTTTGGGTCTTTTTTCGCACAGTACTCTTTTCATAAACCATGTGCTTTGCTACATTTAATTATAAAAAACTGTTCTGGCAGGTAAAAGTTAATGTAGCTGTTCCTCCACTTCACATGAAAAGGTACTTGGAAAGGCAATTATGCAGATTAAATAATCAATTACTGGGACCTTCAGTGTCCCAGATCAATACAAGTGGTCACACGAAATGTTAAGATTGCAAAGAGCGCCTGGGCTGCTCTAGATGATGAGTGCCTTGACACTCTAATGAAGTAGCCATGCTGCTTTAATTGTGCAATTAAAAAGATTTTTTATGGCTTATAAACGGATTAGCTCTAGAATTACTGTTCAACTGACCAAACATTTCTGCAGAGCAGTTGCTGTTGGGGTTGTTCAGCCTGAGGAAGAGAAGACTCTGGGAGAACCTTATTGCAGCCTTCCACTACCTGAAAGGGGCCTGGAGGAAAGCTTGAAAAGGGTTTTTCACAAGGGCAGGGGGTAAGAGGACATGGGGTAATGGTTTTAAATTGAAAGTGCAGAGATTTAGGTTGGAGATTAGGAAGCAGTGCTTTAGTGTGAGGGTAATGAGACGCTGGAATAAGTTGCCCAGGGAGGTTGTGGCTGCTCCATCCCTGGAAGTGTTCAAGCCCAGGCTGATGGGGCTCTGGGCAACCTGATTTAGTGGGAGGTGTCCCTTCACAGTATCACAGTATTACCAAGGTCGGAAGAGACCTCATAGATCATCAAGTCCAACCTGTTACCACAGAGCTCAAGGCTAGACCATGGCACCAAGTGCCACGTCCAATCCTGCCTTGAACGGCTCCAGGGATGGCAACTCCACCACCTTCCTGGGCAGGCCATTCCAGTGGCCAATGACTCTCTCAGTGAGGAACTTTCTCCTCACCTCAAGCCTAAATTTCCCCTGGCGCAGCTTGAGGCTGTGTCTTTCCTATGCAGGGAGGTTGGAACTTGATGATCTTTAAGGTCTCTTCCAACTCTAAGCTTTCCATGATTCTGTAATTCTATGACTTCTAGATGATGCTTGCTTGGTCACCTTGTCCTGCCTCTCGTCTTCCTTCACATGTTTACTAGGCACAGGCTGCTTTTTGAAATCATGCATTGAAAAGAATTTATCCTTTATTTTAGTGAAAATCAAACACCTTCCCTTAGTAAATCTATAGCAAAAAAGATATATTACAAAAAGATATTATTGTTACTATTTTTGCTATTATTATGGCCATTTTCTCATATAATTGCTCCTATTTTGATGGTTTAAGCATCACACAGCCTTAAACAAGCTCTTCACTACTTCAATTCTTCAATTTGAATGTTCTAGTTGGTCTTTCAGAAGAAATACGTTACGTTAACTGCATACAAATATATTTAATTCAACCCACTCACAGGTTTGTAGTTGCAGCAAATTATTTATGTCTGCTTTAGTTATGTTTGTGTCCCTTATGGATGTAGGTATTCATGTAAGGAATGATCAGCCCTCACTGGAGCCTCTTTAATGCCGCAATACAAAGTGAATGACAACCAGTCAGTCAGTAGGAGGTCTCTAGGGAGTGCTGTTCCTGTTTGAATGCATGAGAAAGAAACTGCTTTATGAAAATTGCTAATCTAATAAGGTGATTAAGCTAATGTTGCACAATCATTCTCAGTAGATACAGCGATTTCAAGTTGTCTCCCTCTGTTCAGCCCTTGTTTACACAAAAAACCCACCCTTGTCATAATATCTTGGAGCTTTTCCGCTACTTAATTTACTGGAACTGACCAACAGGTTCAAAAGTAGCTGCCTCGATTTCTGACAGGGACACAGCAGTATTGCCTTAGTCAGGCTAATCAGAGCAAGTACAGTTTTGTTCTCAATTTGCATTGTGCTAAACTCAATAGAATGTTTGCAGAACGCAGCCTTTTTCAACCTCTATGGTTTTGCTTCCCCTCCCCTTACTATTTATTTCATATAAACAGTTTCAATTTCCCTTCTGAGCTTATTTTTACTCAGATTGTCAGGTTGGGTGTTTTCTATTTGAAATACTCTTTTAAGAATCATGTGTGAGACATTTCTCTATAGAAATATGTGAAACATTAAAATGCAGTTTCAATATCAATGTCTGTTGCTCGTTTGACTTTTACTGTAAAAGTTCCAGAGGTAAGGTTTCTCTTGGGCTGGAACAGCTGACTTTCCTGTCATAAAAAGCTGAACTACATTTCAATATAAGCTAACTTCTGCTATTTCGGATAAAACATTAATTTTATGATAACAACCATAAATGCACCTAACAAAATATAGAAAAATTAATTGTCGTCAGCCCTATTATTTGTAGTTCAGTGAACACTGCTCTTATAAACCTCTTTTGTTCCAACCTTAATTACCTTTAGCACAACATTGCCAAATATTTCATATTGCTTTAATTAAGCACAGGAGCACTTTCCTTTCACCTACTCTGTCATTATTTAGCCAAAGAACACACATTTAATTATGTCCGTTTTCCATCATAAACATTTCCCTCAGCCTTGCAATTCTGTTTGTTCCGTTCGCTGACTTTCCTTACAATTATTGACATATTTCTGCTCTGTTTTTCCCAGAACTAATTTCGTTTTTGGGGTATGACCTTGTCAGCTTCAGAAAGCATTCTTACGTTTTCATTAATGATGTAAAAGCTGAGCAACAATGCCATGCTCAACTACTGTCGCCGCTCTGCTTTCTCATGGCTTTCAGCTCTGTAATTCTTCATTTATTTGTCTTAAAAGTATTTTTTCAAAAAAGTCTTAAAAGCATTTTTTACTAATAACTTTGGAAAAGTCCATGTTCCCAGGTTAGATTTTCAAAATACGTTGTCCATTTCTTTATCTTTAAAAACAATTTTTAATAGAGGTTATTACATGAGAAGAGAGTCACAACCGCAACTTGTAACTTACCAAGAGTACGGAAAGGTCTTTGGTTTGGGGTATGGGAGAAGAAACCAGGTTTCAAAGCATTTGTGATCAGAATGTCAAAATACTCCTCAAAATCATGCCTAGAAAGTAAAGCAAAAGTTAAAGAGAAATTATATTGGCTAAGATGCCACTAAATAATCTTTAAGACTTAAAAAAACTGCAAAGCCTTATTTAAGACACTCTCTTTCTGTCAGGTTTTTTTCCCCAATGCTTGTTCAGCATCACTATTTAAGAGTATCCCAGTATTCCAGTTTGGAAGGAACCTCAAGGATCATCCAGTCCAATCCTTTAAGCTAAAGAAATACAGTTTAAATGAGGTTGTCCATCACCCTGTCAACCTGAGCCTTAAAACTGTCTAAAGTTGAAGAACTTTAGCTGAGGAACTATTTGCCCTTCTTTTTCTGAGACTGTCCTGTTGTAGTTGCTAAACTAGCTGCTCGTAAGATGGCGGCGATGGCAGCAGGGCGTATGCAGGCCCTGCAGCTCCACATATCCAGCAGGAGCTGTTTTGCGGTCCCTTGGGTTCCAAATGTGCAGGAGGTGAAGATACAGGGGCCCTTCGGCTCCCTGGGACCTGCAGGAGTCGTCCTTGAAGATAGGGAGAAAAGCTAAACAATGCCAAGTAAGGTGAAAAAGAGTGCGTTCTGTGACACCATTGGACAGAGAGAAGAGCAGAGAGTGATGACTGTAGTGAAGAAGATTGGTGGTGGTACAATAAGGGAGACTATATTAAGTGTGTATTTCTTCTAATAAACGCCATTTGCTGCTGACCATATTGGTGTTCGAGTGGTATGCGAATGGTCCGGGTAACGCGGGGCCGAAGGAGCCGGGCGTAGAGAAACCTGAAAGCCGTCGAGCCAACTCGCTGGATGTGGACTGCAACTTAGGCTATCCGAGGCACTGCTACACTGTCCAAAGTGAGAAGATAGTTGGCTGAGAGCCCAGAGTGTTGAACTTCCACTCATTGTAAAAAGATGTACCTTGGCCAAGGGAACTTTTAAATCTCAGAAGACCCTCCAGCAGATGACATATTTTAACCTCAAGTGACAACGCAAGTGCAGACTGGCATGGAAAGGGGTAACTGGGATTTTTTTTATAATATACGAAGTCAAGTGATAGGGTTGGAACTACAGACACAAGTGCTTGTATTGCTGGTATCCATCCTACATGTGTGCACATCATCAAGATGACAACCATAGCAAGAAATAGTAACAGTAGTGCCCACCTACAAGTTATGAGGTTACTAAAATATACTAAAAGTTGCTTAAGGAGTGGGGTTTTTTTGAAAATGTATTGGAACATATAAACATTTATGTGAAATTTATTGCCTAATATCAAAATACCAAGGGATACTCTTGTTTTTATATGGCTAACATTCAGGAAGACATGAAATGACACTCAGATCTGGTGACCATGAGATGTGATGACTGGCTCATCTTTAGGGTGCTCCTGCGAACAGTGGGTTACCTGCATACACCTTCTCATGGTAGCTAGCGGGTAAGTTTTGAAGAGTTATGCAATGTAGATCAATGTAGATGTTTGAATGAGCCAGCACTTGCTTCTGTAGATTTACATGCCTTATAGAATCATGGAATCATTCAGGTTGGAAAAGACCCTTGAGATCATCAAATCCAGCCAATAACCCTACTCTACCAAGTTTACCATAGGCCACATATCTAGGCACCACATCTAAACAATCTTTGAACGCCTCCAAGGATGGTGACTCAACCCCCTCTCTGGGCAGCCTGTTCCAAGGTCTGACTACTCTTTCAGTGGAAAGATTTTTCCTAATGCACAGGCTAACCCTCCCCTGGTGCCGCTTGAGGCCCTTCCCTCTTGTTCTATCACTAATGATCTGTGAGAAGAGACCAGCAGCTACCTCTCTACAATGTTGATTCAGGGAGTTGTAGAGGACAATAAGGTCTCCTCTCAGCCTCCTTTTCCTCAGGCTAAATAGCACCAGCTCCTTCAGTCGCTCCTCATCAGACTTGTCTAGGCCCTTTACCAACCTTGTTGACCTTCTCTGGACCCACTTCAGCACCTCAATGTCTTTCTTGAGTTGAGGTGCCCAAAAAATGACTCCAGTACTTGAGGTGAGGCCTCACCAGTGACCAGTACCAGGGGACAATCACTTCCCTATTCCTGATGACCAAATATAGGGGACTGATCACTTTCCTATTCCTGGTGACCACACTATTGCTGATTTTACTTCAAAATGAGATTTTTCTTTAGACTTCCTCTGTCCTCACTTCCAAATGTCTTTCAGTTAAGAAAAATGTGATACGATGAACAAACCTGCTACAGTTTGCTCTTGGAAGTGTAAACGACACACTTAAGCAAGGATTTCCCAGCAATGATTTTATGTGGAGGACCATTTCTTGGCAAAAAAGGATCTTGTTAAACCAAGTGCAAAAAGGATTAACAGTTACAATGTAAAGACATTAGAACTAACAGGCTAAAATGTCATCACTTTTCATCTTCATCCCTAGGGTTTTAGGTTTTTTATGTACTACTACACAGTTCTGAATTGCTCAGTATGGTATCATTAACTGAAAGTATTAGGAAATGATTAAAAGATTACAGAGGTGGAATTCATAAAGGTTGATGGCAAGAACAAGCATTTTATTATCTTTAACTTCCAAGTTTTATAAGTTAGCCTGGTCAATTTAAAGTCAATGTTTTGAAGGCAGGCTGTGTTCCAGCACTGCAAAAAGCAGCACGAGTATGCAAAAGCCCTGTTGTCTAAGGGGCACAGAACAAAGAGAAGTAATAAGAAGCTTAGAATTAATTTCAGGAAAAGGAATACTTCAGTAACATCTAGTGAGCAGTGGAGTACTTGGTTCTCCAGAAGATGCATTAATCACTGATTCTAATGAACACTGCAGAACACCCTACACTTGTATGGAAAGAGAGAGTGATCTAGGGTCCACCTAGCACAGCATCTCTCTTGTGTCCTTTGAAAGGCAGCTCTCTGCTCTCTCACTACTGTCTTCGAGTATGATCACTGTAACTGCCTTAAACAGATGAAACACTGTTCAAATTAAAGAAACCAAACATCACTGTATTTGCTCAAAAATTTAGTTATATTCCTTATGTTCACTGAGAAAACAACTAGATGTATCTACAGAGAGGAGCTACTCATGGGCATCTTACTGATGAGGAGAATTGGTTTTTGCGAGGAGGTAGATTTTCCCCTCAAATGAGGAAGTATAATGTGAGAACCAGCACAGCTGACGCTCCATCTACTATTTAGCACAGAGAGTATAAAAAATAAGTGATACTGGCAGGAGTGGTTTTGGACAGCAGCTCTGTTTTTCACATGACCTATGGTTTTCTTGCTGTATTGCCTTGTTCTTTGCTTTTCTCTTGCATTTGCAGAGCCACTTTACTTCTCCGATTCAGTTATTAATTAGTCTCACTATGTCACCTGGCAATTGCATCACTAACTAATTCGTTTCTAGAGGTGAAAGTGATGGTTCTGCCAAATTTCACTGAATTTGACCTGAACAGTCATGTTAACATTGCAGTAAAAACAGCTATTGTGATCACCAACTATAGGCTCAATCTTCAAGTACAATAAAGTACTTGCTTTATCTTTTCTGTTGGAAATGCACATTTCTCATGCATAACCATCTCTTGAAAACCACCATTGGAAAGAAGTATTTGCAAGTTTTTCCATGCAGATTTACTGTAAGGAAAGAAACTACCACAAGGAAAGGAGCCATTATTACCACAAGGAGAGGAGACATCAGTATCACAAGGAAAGGAACCATTGCTGCTACAAGGAACGGAACTATTATTATGACAAGGAAAGGAGCCATTATTATCACAAGTAAAGGAGCTCTTACTGCCTCAAGGAAAAGAACCATTCCTACCATTTGCACACAAAGAAGTTTAGAAAAAACTTTAATAAAATTTGGATTCAGATGATGTGTTTGATATGAGAAAGATACTCTTTGTCATCTTCTCCTTTTATGATGCCCAGTAAAGATGCAGGATCTAAGTGTATTATGGGTCAGATACAGCTCAGAGGCTCAGAGATGGACCACTTTGCCTCAAGTACCCTGTAACATGCTACTGGAGAGCAGCCCACTGGAAACCTCACACCAAAATAATTCACAACACATAAAGAAACTCCAATGAACTTCCCTATAGCTCAGGCTTATCTCCAGTTCCTCTCTGACAGATCTAATTTGAGCAGGACATTGAACTTACCCAAGAATGTGTTCACACAGGAGTCTGCAATAGTCACTGTGAGAACTGGTAATTAACAGCAGAATCTTCCCAGCACTCTTCAGTTGTTTCAGCCACTTCTTTACAGACTCAGGGCATCGTTGTAAGTATTTGTCTGGATGGCTTTTCACTTCCGGGAAATACATCCCACAGTCTTCTAAAAAATTGAAACACAATTCTGTATGAACCAATCCTGCTCACAGTGTGCTTATTCCACACAACAAACACCCTTTCATGCGCAAATGGGACAATTTTAAAGAGGCAAAGGAAAAGTTTAACATTTTTGCTGGGAGGATGGAGCTGGGCTGTTCTCAGTGTCATGTAGCGATAGGACGAGGGGCAATGGTTGTAAGCTGGAACATAAAAGGTTCCACATCAACCTGAGAAGGAACTTCTTCCCAGTGAGGGTGACAGACCATTGGAACAGGCTGCCCAGGGTGGTTGTGGAGTCTCCATCACTGGAGATGTTCAAGACCCGCCTGGATGTGTTCCTGTGTGACTTGGTCTAGCTGATCCTGCTGTTTCAGGGGGATTGGACTAGATGATCTTTCGAGGTCCCTTCCAGTCCGTAGTGATTCTAAGATTTTGTGATTTAAAAATCCATTTAATGTGTGGAAAATGAGAAGGACTTGAAATTTCCAAGGCTAATAAAACAATCTGGCAAAGACTCCCAAGTCCGTGGAATACTAGGAGCAGAAGCAAAAAAACCCCTCAATTCCAATTCCAGCTTCAATAATGCTCTTTAGCCATATATATCAGCAGTAGATTTTTGTAACTAGACTTGGAATATAAGACGTCTAAAGCAACAGCAACACTACATTAGTATTACAGTCACGAATACATATTCACCATGCTATAACCCATAGTTTTTTAACCAGAAAGTCAAATTAACGTTAAACTTACCTTTTTTTAACCATTCTTATTATTATTCTTCCTATTATTAACACAACATATTTTCTTTGTGCTCAAACCCCCATAACCAAAAATGTCCAACTAGTTAAAGGTCTAAAAAGAAGCAGAGTAATTGTAGATATAGAAGAGATACAGAGTGTTTGGCTTTTGGTCATGAACATCATCGTGGAAGATTATTTTTCTCCTAGCATTTGTTCTATATGCAACCGTCTGTGGTCAACTTTGCTGAACGATTTAATAAATCCCAGACATTACTTAGCCCTCTGGTATGTGAGTAACGCCATTCTCTAGTTTGAAAAAATAAGATGTAAACCACTTTGGCTATTTAATGGAAGAGAACATGTACGTTCGAAACAGCCGTATTGAAGAAAGACTGAGAGACACTGGGTGCTAAAACAAAACACTGCTGAGTAACTCGTACATTCAAACATCTGCAGAGGGCAGGAGAAAGAGTATCCCCCAAAAGGTTTTGAATTAGCTGTTATTACTGCAGTAACAGGAGGAGAGAATGTCTTACTCTGAACTGTGACTTGACAGATTTCTTCCCCAAAGCTACAGAGTAAACTACTCACAATATCTGGGGAAAGTCTCTCAAATAAAACCTCCCAACGCATAATCAGGTCACTATTCCAACTCTTCACAGTATTTAGGTCAGGCTCTGCAGCACTCAGTACTGGGGGAATAGGAGCCTGCTCCTGTGGCCAGCAGGGTGGGATGCCATGATGTTTGCTTTGAAAACTGGCCAAGACCAATGATTGTTTTGATTAAACAAAGCAACCTTACAAAAGTAGGTTTCCTGTAATGTTTCCCTCCCCTCTTCCCTGGGGCACAAATATTCTTTGTGATGAACAATAGAGTTTTCAAGAGCAGAAGCTGCGCTATTTTTTTGTTAGTATTTTTATTAGGAATTGCATTTCCCAAGTTCTGCTGTGACAATCTTTCTTGGAAAACACACAGCATTACATGAGGGTGAGGGGGGGCACAAAGAGAACAGGCTTAGTCTTAGCTCTTACAGGTTCTAGCAATGAAAAGACTGACAGCAAGTTCCAGTGCACATGCAGGCATGCATCACTTTTTTTACCCTAAGGGAGAAAGATCTATTTTATATGAACTTTACTCTTGAACAGTCTTTGTTTTTATTTCCTTATAAATTTCCTCCCACTCTCCACTGACCACTCTTCGATGTGCAACTAATCTAAAGACTTCCAGTGCATTTCCCTCCTTCAATAGCGATAGAACAGGAAGAAATGGCCTCAGGATGTGTTGGGGAGGGTTAGATTGGACATCAGGAAAAATGTCATCCCTGACAGAGTGGTCAGGGGTTGGAACAGGTTGCCCAGGGAGGAGGTGGAGTCACTGGAGGGCTTCAAAAATGTGTAGATGTGACCCTGGGGAACAGGGTTCAGTGGGCAAGCAGGGGTCAACTTGATGGTTGGACTGGTTGGTCTTGGAGGTCTCCTCCAATCTCAATGATTCTATGGTTTAATGAGGATTGCATTCCTTGTCCACACTCTGTGGTGTACTTGCTATGTGATAAATCTGTGATATTGGGCTTTTGAGTTTCACCTGCATTGTAAATGGTCAACAAATCTGGATACCACATAGAATCATAGGATGGTTTAGGCTGGCAGGTACCTTCAAGATCATTTAGTTCCACACCCCCCTGCCATGGGCAGAGACACTTCTCACCAGACCAGATTGCTCAATGCCCCGTCCAACCTGGCCTTGAACACTTCCAGAGATGGGGCATGCACAACATCCCAGGGCAACCCATTTCAATGCTTCACCACCCCCATGGTGAAGAACTTCCTCATAATACCCAAATGAAATCTCCCCTCTTTCAGTTTAAGGCTATTACACCTTGTATCACTACAGGCCTTGTAAAAAGCTCTTCTCCAGCTTTCCTGTAGCCCCCTTCATATGAGTGGAAAGAGAATCTTATTCTAGTTTTCTATCCTGAAGCCCAACTGTTCATTGCAGACAACAATGAATCAGTTCTTGACACAGGGAATTGCAGTTCGGCTGTGGGCTCTTTGCCCTATCAGGCAGAGGTACCTGAGAAGAGCCCTCATTAAAGCATGTTCTAACTCTCATTAAAGCATGCTCTCCTGTAATTACACCAACATGGCCTGGGATAGTAGAATTTAACTTAATTCCTAACATCATACTGTGTCTGCTGAAGACAGGTGGTCGAATGTATACTAATACCTGTAAGAGAGGTATTACCTGTAAGCTTGTAGGGTTTTATTGAAAGCCAAATAAAAGCAAATCCAAAACCTTGCTCATTATCCCAGTGCCACCACTTCTCCTTGGCAGGGGCACTTTACAACCCACTGGCTCCTGACTCCTTTGGACTCTGTAAATCTGCACTGCCAGGATATTGCAGTTTTCATCCCTTAACTACTGTTTTGGTTATAAAAAAGGTCAGTTTTTGAGAGGCTTGTTTCTGGCAAGGCTCCAGTTCAGACCTAAAAGACCAGAACACAGAGTATTTTTTTAGTATTGTCATTGCTTGTAAGGAGCACCTACTTGACTGAATTAAAAAGAATTGACCCGCTATTTATATGCTTTAGCTAAGCACAGAGGCATGAGGCTAAAAAAAATAACCCCAAGAATTTAGCCAAGAAAAATAAACCTTCCACTGCCAGTTCATAGCTTGTGTTTAGTGGTTTGAACAACTAACCATCTCTTACAATGGAAGCAGTATTTGGGAACGTGACTCTTCTCTGCTTCAAACCCAGAGGCAATCTGATAGCTCAGCTAGCCATACGGCAGCCAGATCCTCTGCAGCTGGGACTTGAGTCAGAAATGACACCTCTTCCTTTATTTGTCTGAACACAAGCTTATAGGCAGCAGTTATTAATCTGATAAAACAACTAGAGATGTTACTATCAGCCATGGTGTTGACAAGTATGTTCATTGTATGTTAGAATCATTTCAGGTTGGAAAACACCTTCAGGATTATCAAGCCCAACTGTTAACCAAATTGTCCCAAGGCCACCGCTAAATCCTGTCCCTGAGTTCCAGATCTCCACAACTTTGAAACATGTCCAGGGATGGCTATTCAATCCCCTCTCTGGGCAGCCTGTTCCAATGCCTGATGAAGAAGTTTTTCCTAATGTCCAGCCTAAACTTCCCGTAAGTCCTCTGTTCACATTCTCTTAATTAGGATATGGGTGGATGAAGCCCAAAGACAGCTGTGGCTACTCTGCTGTCTAGCCAGTGGCATAAGTATTAATTTGTACTACAGCATTTCAGGTTTTTAGAGTGAAATCAGGACACTTATTTGACCACTGTGGTTGTCTTCTCTTGTCTAAATAAATATATCATAAAATTGTAGAATCAGAGACTGGCTGAGGATGGAAGGGACCTCAAAGACCATTTACCCCAATCACCTGTCAGGGGCAGCAACGTCTCTCAACCAGATTTGGTTGTTCAAGGCCTCATCCAGCCTGGCATTGAACACCTCCAGGGAGGGGGCAGACACAACCTCTCCAGGCAATCAGTTCCAGAATGTCTCCACCCTTGACCTGAAGAATTTCTTCCTAAGATGTAGTCTGAATCTCCTCCCCTTCAGTTTCAAACTATTTCCAACTGTCCAATTGCTAGATTCCCTTAGGAAAAGTCCCTCTCCAGCAACTAACATGAGAGATCAATAGAAAAACAGGAAAATACACTCAATAAGGAAAAATTGTCTTCCATATTGGAATGGTTTTTTACATTTCAAAATGTAAAAGAATTTACATTTCTTCTAAAGAGAATAAGTAGAGGAGAAGTGGGACAATGTTTATAATTAGATTAGACAAATTGTCTTTCATTTCCTTTCATTTAAGCCCAAACATGTAGTCTAGCAGGAGCAGCAGAAACAAAATGAGAAACAGAGGGAAGGAAATGTTAACATAAAGATAAGTAAGCAGAGTGAAGCATGAGGAAGGGACAACAGGGTAAACCATGATTCTGGAGCCCTGGGTTCATGCAGATAGCAGAAACAGGGAGCAGCAGGATGTGATAAATCATTCCTCTCCTCCCCCCAGAAATGAAGACATTTAAAAACAGAAGAGAAGGAAGAGAGTCCAGAAAGACAGAAGGTTAGAAATGAGCGAAAAAGAAGTGGACAGATGCCAAACAGTCAGTCTGCAAGTCTTGATTTCCTACTGTGCAGTTTCTTAAGAGACCAGGAGATTGAAAAAGAAGAATACTAGCAATTTACACCTCTTAGTTAGCTAGAAGCAGACGTTAAAAGAGGAAATTGAGTTTGAAGCCCAAAAGATGTCACTATTGTGGTACCAAATCTCTAGTTTCACCTGAAAAAACCCCAACAGAAAAAAAAGCAGCAGTAAGGACAGGAAGCTGCTAGAGGATGTCCAGCGTAGAGCAACAAGGATGATGAAAGAAGTGGGACACCTTGCTTTTGTGGAAAGGCTCAGAGAGATGGGTCTCTTGAGCTTGGAGGAGACTGAGGGGTAACCACATTAATATCTATAAATATGTGAAGGGTGGGTGTCAGGAGGACGGAGCTAGGCTCTTCTCCATGTCATCTAGTGACAGGACAAGGGGCAATGGGTGTGAGCTGGAACATAAGAGGTTCCATATAAATAGGAGAAGGAACTTCTTCATGGTGAGGGTGACGGAGCACTGGAAGGGGCTGCCCAGGGGGGTTCTGGAGTCTCCTTCACTGGAGACATTTAAAACCTGCCTGGATATGTTCCAGTGCAACTTGGTCTAGGTGGTCCTGCTGTGGCAGGGGGATTGGACTAGATGATCTTTCGAGGTCCCTTCCAATAACTAATGATTCTATGATTCTATTTCTGGAAGGAGAGAAGGGCAGAAAGGGAGTATGGGCGGGTCAGCCGTCATAGAGCAGGAATCCATACTGACACCTTGGTGAGTCAATGCCTGACATGAAGCTGAACCTGGCAGCATGATGAACCTCTGCGTGTCGTAACAGAGAATGAACTTGTGTACCTGGATATATGAGTGGCTGCCTACAGAGCAGACAGTGTTTCAAGCTGCTCTTGGTTGTACCAGTGGAGCAGAATGGGAAAGAAAAGGGGAAAACTGACACAAATCAGACAGAAAAGAGGAGGCAGGAAATACATAGAGAAGTGAAAACCAGACCAGCATTAAAGCTAAGTTGTATCCCATTAACAACACATACCCATAGACAGGGAAAATGTGCCAGGATGACAATTTACAGAGAAAAACTTCCTCCTGTATTCACATATATTCTATATATTCTATATTACACATATAGAACATACAAGATATTATCTGTATGAATATTTTAATGATTAACGCAATTAATACATTACTATATTATAGAGATTCCATACTAATAATGATTTCTATGATGACAATAAACGCTTTGCATATGGCCCTTTAGTTTTGCACTACTTTATTACCAATGGAAATATAGGATCCTCCCTTTGCCCCTTTTCCCTGCGTTACTGTTACAGAAAACATTTACAACTCGTGTAACATTTAACTTCTCAATGATTTTAGCAACACCCAGCTCTAGTCAGACGGCAGAAATAGATCGTATTTTCTAAAATAACAACCTCTTTTCCAGCAATGACAACTCTATATTCACCTTGACTCATTTCAAGGAGGTGACCATAAGGTAAGAATCAGCAGTGGGCTAGAGAAAATATGACTGCTTGGATTAACAGTGACTGTGGGGCTGTATAAATATTTAATACAGTGAAGGAAACACTTCAGCAGAACACACACAAAACATCACCTCTGCAAATGTTTTATGGGTCACTTCCTCTCGTACTCATTTTCTACTCCTGTGGCCTACAAGAAGCTTACTGAAAAAATTAAAATGCTTTGGTTGCTAAAGACTGGTGTCAAACTAAAGCTGAATGACTAGAAATTCTTGTAAGGAGGCCAAAAGCAGCTGTTGTCTCTTCTTGTCTGGTATGAAAAGGCAGGGGCTATCATGCTCCATCCCACTCGTGTTTTCAAGGTGAGATTCTCATGCCAAAGGCTCTCAGGAACAGCGGACCTTTAGCTCTATTTAAATGGAAGTCATGACATCACAAGGTGGTTTAGATGTGGTGTTGGGGTATATGGTTTAGAGGTGAACTTCGTAGCGTAGAGTTAATGGTTGATCCCAAGGGTCTTTTCCAACCTGAATGTATGAAAATTAGATGATGTTTCTGTTCTGCCATCTCTTAGCTGAATCTCACCTCTCCACTCTGCCACCTGCGTTCCACAGTGGACCAATGACCTACAATGGCCACCCCAGAAACTAACAGCTGCAGGTTTCAGGCTTGGCCCTAACCAAAAGCAGCTTCACAGTGAGGTTGTCCCTCTTCCTGAAAACATAACATCTTTAACTACATTCAAGCAAACTTAGAAACTACTATTTCCTGACATGCACCACTCCCCATCCTTCCTACATGAAAGAACAACCTCATTCAGTCTGCCTCTAATCTTCACCTTCTTGCTTTCTAGATACTGTGTCACCTCTCAGTGGGTCAGCAGTGTCCTGGCTGCTAAAAGTAAGGGCTCCTAGAAGTGCAATGTCACAACTAGATACTTGCATGATTTTTTGCATGTGGAGGTATTCTTGCTTCTTGCTGAGGCCCATGGATACTGGAAGCAAAAGCCAGGCTATTTAATGTTAGCTGTTCTTATTAGTCTTCCCAAGTATCTGAGACCAGACCAGTTCTACCTTGCTGGTACAATCACTCCCATTGTCAGACCTGGCCCCACTCTATGATCTTTGCCTGGTCTCATCCCATGTTTGCAGATCCTTTCCTTTACAGAACTGCTAGAAAGAGTCCAGAGCAGAGCCACAAGCATAATGAAGGGAGCTGAGCATCTCCCTGATGAAGAAAGGCTGAGGCAGCTGGGTCTCTTCAGCTTGGAGAGGAGACAACTGAGGGCTGATCTCATGAACGTTTATAAATATGGAAAGGGTGAGTATCTGGAGGATGGAGCAAGGCTCTGCTCACTGGTGTCCAGTGATAGGACAAGGGGCAATGGGGACAAGCTGGAGCACATGACGTTCAATATAAACATCAATCAGGAAGAACTTTTTTACTGGTGCAACCCTGGCCCAGGCTGCCCAGAGAGGTTGTGGAGTCTCCTGCTCTGGAGACTTTCAAAACCCGCCTGGATGCAGCCCTGTGTGACCTGTCCTAGAGGATCCTGCTCTGGCAGAGGGGTGGGACTGGATGATCTCCAGAAGTCCCTTCCAACCCCTGACACTGTAATTTAGCAAAGAGTAACTTGAAAAAAAGGCCATAAGAGGCACACGGTATGCAACCAGTGTGCAGTCTGGCTTCATGAAGGCTGCTAACACACAGCAGTGAAAGAAAGGGGTCTAGTCTGAATAACCTCCCACAGCTTTGTGTACACACAACTTGGAAACTGCTTTTTTTGCTTCTCTGGGTTTTTTTGCTTTTCCTTCTGGTTTGATGTGAATATTTGCACATCAAACACACAGCGATATTTCCACGGTACACTGAAAGCAGGAAGGATGTACCTTGGAGGAAGGACAGGATTTGTTGCTATATTTGAGAAGAGTTTCTTCCTCTCTCAGAAGACCTCACTTCCTTGCTCTACATGACCCAGGCATACAACAACCCACACATATTCAATTGTACAGTGTCAACGCCCTTGCGATGAAACTCTTGTAACTAACCAGCTAAGCCCATGCTGGACCAACACTTAACAAGGCCAAGTGCAGGATCCGGCATCTGGGCCGGGGCAACCAGAGGTGCCAAT
Organism: Rhinopomastus cyanomelas; assembly: GCA_013400115.1. Classification (NCBI taxonomy): domain Eukaryota; kingdom Metazoa; phylum Chordata; class Aves; order Bucerotiformes; family Rhinopomastidae; genus Rhinopomastus; species Rhinopomastus cyanomelas. Next base: position 151,847 of record VXBP01001619.1, read on the forward strand.
AGAGACTAGGAGTAGACCTGCTAGAGAGTAGCCCTGTGGAAAAAGGATACTAGGAGGTTAAAAGCTGGCCATGAACCACTAATGTGCAATTGCAGCCCAGAAGGCCAACTGCATCCTGGGCTGCATCACAAGGATTGTGGCCAGCAGATTGAGATGGGGGGGATTCTGCCCATCTGCTGTGCCCTGGTGAGATCTCACCAGGAGTCCCGCATCCAGCTCCATCGCATGACAGATGAGGACCTGTTGGAGTGAGTCCAGAGGAGGCCACAAAAATACTCTGAGCACCTCTGTGTTAGGGACAGGCTGAGAGAGTTGGGGTTGTTCAGCCTGGAGAGAAGGCTCCAGGGGAACCTCATAGTGACCTTCCAGTTCCTGAAAGGGGCTGTCAGAAGACTGAGGAAGACTGTTCACAAGGGCAGGGAATGATAGGACAAGGGGTCATGGTTTGAAACTGGAAAACGGCAGATTGAGGCTTGACAGGAGGAAAAAGTTCTTGAACCTAAGGGTGGTGGATCCCTGGAACAGGCTGCCCAGAGATGTGGTGGAGACCCCATCCCTGGAACCATTCAAGATCAGGCTGGATGGAGCTCTGGGTAATCTGTTCTAGTTGGAGATGCCCGTGCTTGTTGCAGGGAGGTTGGACCTTTGGAGGTCCCTTCCAACCCAACACAGTCTATGATTCTGTGTCCAGTTAAATCACTGATTCTCCAGAACTTAATAATTCCTACTGCAATGTGTGAACATTTAAAGTGAATACTCTGCAGGAAGAAAAACTTATTTTATTTCACAGTCATGACTGTCTTTTTACAGGATTCATGCAACATTTTTACCCATGGTCACAGGTAAAAGTGCTACAGTGATTACTCAAAGCATTAAAATCCACTTCCCTCTACTATTAAACATTTACATTGCCATGGTCTTAGTACCTGCAGGGAGACAACCCATCTGTGGGAAATCATCACAAATATTGTGGAAATCTCCATCTTTTCCTACACTGAGATTGCTGAAGCTACTAATCATTTGTCGTGCAGACTTGCCCCTTGCCACAGAGGTTTACGGGAGATTACTCTTCTATACACTCCATAGTTCCCTGCACGGAACACCTCCTGTTCCAGCAAACTTTGCATCCTTGGCTGCCTGTTAAGCTTTACCTAGGTCAACTTTCACATCTTTAAAATACATCCCTTCGTGGACACAGCACGGAAAAACTGCTAAACAATTTAGGACAGAAGGAGGAAATTAGTTTGCTCAGCTCAATACAGCTAAGAAGGTGGGAAATGGGATCTGCTGACGTCACTGCTGTAGTCTAGAAGAACTGCTGGCACCCAATTTGACAGCCAGTTGAATAGTAGAGTAGATTTTTATTGTAGACCTCTGGGTCTACAGTTGCAAATGTCCCAAATGGTTAGAGATGGCCCAAGAGCTGTACGTAGACTCCAGTTTTGCTCCCTGCTTACCATACTTGTAGACATGCCACATCCACACAGACCAACAGGAACCTCAAGGAGGCAGTAGGGTAAAATGTGTATAAAACAAGGCATTTAAATTTGTATAAGAAAAACACATGAGAAATTAAAAGAAAATACACAAGAGTGTGGCAATAAGGGAGATTTGGAACAGGCTATTTACCTCTAATCTCTAGGATCAAGCTGTATGAGCAGGAAGATTCAAGTTAAGAGCTGAGTGTGCTTTCTATGATCTCATGAATTTTATCACTCAGAAGCAGTGTTCAAGAATAACTCATCTGTGATAACAACAACTACTTCTACTCTAGTTGATCTCCCACCTTTGGTTAAGCTTACTGTCTTATTTTACTACATATAATGCAAGAAAGCAGAGATACTGAACACATTCTTTGCTTCTATCTATACTTCTGGGGGCTGTCTTGGTATCAAGCCCCAGACTGCTGAGACTCCAGAGGAAGTTGAGGCAAGGGTGGATGTCAGGAGGATGGTTCCAGGCTTTTCTCCATGTCATCTAGTGATAGGACAAGGGGCAATGGGTGTAAGCTGGAACACAGAAGGTTCCATATGAATGTGAGAAGAAACTTCTTCACAGTGAGTGCGATGGAACACTGGAACAGGCTGCCCAGGGAGGTTGTGGAGTCTTCTTATCTGGAGACATTTAAAACTTGCCTGTATATGTTCCTGTATAGGTGATCTTGTTCTGACAGGGAGATTGGACTAGATGATCTTTCAAGGTCCCTTCTAATCCCTAATGTTCTGTGGTCCTGTGATTCTTGTCTGTGGTGTCACACTAGCTCTGCTGTTAACACAGCTCTTAAATTACATTTATTTTCACTACGTTAGCCAATACAGATGCAAAAACTGGTCCCTGAATGACTCTGCAGAAGCCTATTTCCAGTCCCTACACACTAAATAAACATTAGCAAGAAGAGGTACTGAAGAGGGTCATCAGAGCAAGATGACCAAAGACATTACATGACAAGAGTTGGAATTCATTGCAATACTGCAGAGGGATGTTGGACAAATCATTCCTTGGTATCTAATAATCCAGCACAGCTGAAGGAAACCAATCCTACCTGTATGTGAATCCAGTTGCCATATAAACAGCTCAGCCCCACAGTCCATCAGAGAGAGAGAAAGCTCTCCTGCCCGGAATGCTGCCCGTTTGCGCAGTGTTTGTCTGTTACGGTGTGAGGGTGGTGCCATCTAGCGAGAACAGAATCGCAGAGTCATAGAATCATCGAATGTTTTGGGCTGCAAAGGACCTCTGCAGTAAGCAGGGACATAGAATCATAGATGGGTTGGAAGAGACCTTGAAGATTATCCAATTCCAACCCCCTTACAGAGGCAGGGACGCCTTCACTAGGTTACTGAGGGCCCCATCCAACCTGGCCTTGAACGCTTCCAGGGATATGGAAGTCACGACATCCTTGGGCAACCTGTTCCAGCATCTCACTACTTTCACAGGAAATAATTTATTCCTTGTGTCCAACCTCAATCTCCCTTCTTCAAGTTTGGAACCCTTTTCCCTTGTCCTCTTGCTACCAGCCCTCCCTCAGCTTTCTTGTAGCCCCCTTGTAGCCCTTTTCCAATCTTGTAGATTGGAGAGCTGTTAGAAGGTCACCTGGGAGTCTCCTCTTCTCCAGGCTGAACAACCCCAACTTGCTCAGCCAGTCTCCAGCCCTCTGATCATTTTTGTGCCCTCCTGGGGATCTGCTTTAACAGATTCATCTCCTTGTACTGAGGTCTCCAGAGGTGGACACAGTACTCCAGGAGGGGTCTCACCAGAATGAACTAGAGTGGCAAGGGACCTTGGAAGTACCCAGAGCACCTGGAGGACACCTCACTGACCTTAGCTGGGCAGCTGGACTATCACCCTGAAGCATTGCAACCACTTTGATACCAAGAACCATCAAACCATGACCATCAGGAGGACAAATTCCTGCTGTTTCCAGAGATGTTCATTTTTTCTGTTATTTTTTTTCCTTTTGCCTCTTTACTGGTCTCCATAAAGGCAGAAAGGCCTTGGGAAATGCTCTAAGACTTTAGATACAACTTTTAAAAGGCAGAAGAGAAGTGAAAGGAGCAGTTCAGCAGACATGTCCCCAAATGGCAACAATTTGCAAACAGCAACCATCAGAGATCCAGGTGTAGGTGTGTGGGGAAGGCTTAACAGAGAAAACCGGGTGATTTGACAGCTTGAAGATAAATCTAAGAGAGAGAAAACAGCATTCTTCAAATGTACAGAAGGCTTCTGCTTGGGAAAAAAATAAAGAAGGAATAATCTGTTCCCTGAGATCAAGGTCATAGATTCATGAAGTCAATAGAGTCAATGAGTCATGAAGCAGTGAGCTTCCACTTCTGCAGCCTACATTGAAAATGATTTAAAAGTTTCTCATTTTAACGGTCCTGATGAACTGGAGAAGGTGCCTAGGAGTTTGTATGGTCTTTTTAAGTGCAGGTCTTTCAAAAAGGGACAGAAAATTAATCTGTGTGCAGCGCTGGTGAGGCCAAACCAGAGTTCAGTTTTGGGCCTCTCACTACGAGAAGGACATTGAGGTGCTGGAGTGGGTCCAGTAAAGCATGCCTAAATCCGTAACTGTACTTGAACACACAAGGCTGCTCCAATCTGAACCCACCTTTTGCAGGCTGACTACTGTGCAGCACCATGTTACTGATGGCTAGAAGGACTAAGTGTCCAATCTAAACTACACATGACAGTAAAACAGAGGAGCCTGTAAGATAGTGATTGCAAGACAGCCAAGTGGAAAAATATTCAGTAATCTGGAATTAAATATATCCTCGTGAGAATGATGGAAATCCACCCATGACTAGTGTGCTGTGGGCAGGGTTGGTACAGGCAGCAGTGCAACAGCAGTGAGCATCTCAGTACATTGTAATGTGACAGAAGAAAGTAGTCTGCTGTGAGATGCCTTGATGCAATTCCTACTTAGATGTTAAAGATCCAGTACGTGGTTGTAGTAAGAGTGGCTGCTACTCTTGAAATCACCAATGTGACAGCACTTACAGAGTATTGTATCACCAATCATTCACAGAAATGCAGTGTTAGGAAAGATGAGGACAGCAGCCCAAACCAGCAGTTATCAATGTAAACAATGGACAATGTAAACAACCTTGTGATCCCTCATGATCAGTTTGCCACAGTCATGGTGTTAATAAATGTCTGGATTGGTTGATGCTGGAACTGTGGTTGCACTCTTGCATAAGTTTTTGGCCCAAAGAGTGAGAGCACTATATAGAAACAAAAGATATTATGCCACAGGACATTTGTTGTGAGGATAGGCTGAGGGAACTGGGGTTGTTCAGCCTAGGGAAGAGAGGACTCTAGGGGGATCTTAGAGCTGCCTTCCAATACCTCAAGGGAACCTACAGGAAGGCTGCAGAGGGACTACTTCCAACAGGATCCAGCAATAGGACAAGGAAAAATGGTTTGAAACTGAAGGAAAGCAGGTGCAGACTAGTTCTTAAGAAGTTCTTCAGGTCAAGGGTGGAGAGACTCTGGAATTGATTGCCCAGAGAGGCTGTAGCTGCCCTCTCCCTGGAGGTGTTCAAGGCCAGGTTGGATGAGGCCTTGAGCAACTAAGTCTGGTTGAGAGGTGTCGCTGCCCCTGGCAGGGGGTTGGAGTAGATGAGCACTGAGGTCCCTTCCAACCTGAGCCAGTTAAGCGTCTCACCTATGCTCAGTGAATCTTATTTCAGTTGTAAGCACACACCCAAATTCTCACACAGCAGAACCACACCCGTCCAAATAAACAAAACCAAAAGAAGTAACAGAAAACCTGGCTTATTCAAAGTTTTCTACCATATTATCATAAAGGTTTGGTTTTTTTCTCAAATAATGCCATAATATGAGATACCAAGTTCTTGACAGGTTGCGAGCAGATGGACCATGTCTTACACTGAACAACTGATGCAGTGGTTTGTTTTGAGAGAAATGTTGAAGTTCAAAAGAAATTACACCTTAGTTGTTAACCAATAATATTTTTAGTAAGGACAGCATTTTGACCTCAGTGGAAGAGCAGTTACAGTACACAATTATCCACTAAAATCAATAAAAGAGAAGTATGTTGGATCATTGCAAGGGAGCATGTGATAGCTTGGTTACCATCTTTCATCTGCCTTTCTCAGGCATCAGCAAACCTCCTGTTTTTTTCAAGAATTTTCTGTTACAGCCACTGCTGTCCTTGTCATCTGTTTAGGGTGGCCTTGTCATGACCCTTCACAGAGCAAAAGGGATTTGTAAGATCAATTTAACTGGGAATAGGATTAAACATTTAAAACGCCTCACGTTGTATGGATACAGCAAGCTGTCTTCTCTCCACAATTTGGTATCCTTATTTATTTTTTTACATCTCTTCACAATTCTAGTTCCAAATCAAGGACAACTTACTTTTCTAAAATAAGTTTTCTATAAATATTCTGGCAACAATTTCATTTCTAGCTTGACAGATACAAATAGCTTTACATTACAATCAAACCCAAAATCCAAACAACAAGCTGTGTTTCTACACGCAGCTTCCAAAGGGATCCTGAGAAATACTCTTTCTTTTATTTAGTAAGCATAAAACTTGGGAAATTAATAACATTAAAATAAAAAACTAGAAAAGAAAATAATAAATAAAACAAACCAACAAAACAAAATAAAATAATTTTAAAAATTCTCAGCTTTTATACATGAAAAAATCCTCATGATGATGATGATGAAGGTAAATTTTAAGCCTGGATTCGTGTCACCAAGCGTTGGCTCTGCTGAAACAGCAGAGGGAGCAAGTTCCACAGAGGAGTGAAAGCTTTTATTGAGGCTCTGCGGGCCACCAAGAGAGTTCTATAATTTAGTCGGCGGCAAAAGAATTTAGTTAGATGACTGGAATGGCTGGGGCTACGGTAGTGGAGAAAACCCTTCACCTTGTGATGAAATCTGGAACAAGGAGGCACAAGACAGCAGAACAAGTGAGGATATGCTTCACTGCACAGCTGCAGGCTTTGACACACAAAGCTGTTGTTACTGGAGTTGCCCAGCTCCAGAGGGCTTTTCTCTAAAGCCAGGGCTAGACTTTCCATTACCACTAAGTGCAGTTTATCCTCATGGAGAATGTTTTGCCTTTCTTAATTGTTCAGACTATGATCGACTTCCATTTTAGTTTAAATTACAGCTTCTTCCTTTTAATGAAATTTTCCATCCTGAAATTCATTGCAGATCCTAACCTGAAGGAGTCTTTGCCAAGCTGTAATAACTGAATCCACAGCTACCAAAAAAAATGATGTGTCAGGATATATTCCAATTCCATCAAAACTACAGGCAGAGTAACAGGTTTATCTGTAATGCAGAAAATAATCTTTGTTTGCTGGGACTGGGTGGTCAGGAGAAATTTGTTCAAGTTTGCACTATCCTCAGGGACCAGATGCACATAGCCCCACGCAGCCTGATCTTGAATGGCTCCAGGGATGGGGCCTCCAACGCCTCTAGGCAGCCTGTTCCAGGGATCTGCCACCATTAGGCTCAAGAACATTTTCCTCCTGTCCAGCCTCAATTTGGCCTTTTCCAGCTTCAAACCATGACCCCTCAGTCTATCGTTCCCTGCCCTTGTGAACAGTCTTCCCCAGCCTTCTGACAGGCCCCTTTCAGGGACTAGAAGGTCTCCCTGGAGTCATCTCCTCTTTAGTATTCAAGTTCAAAGTTTCTGTGAGAAGTCACTTGAATCCTTTTTCAATGGAACTCTGATATTTCCCTTGTCTGGAGGCCTTACACTTGTTTGGAGGTCTTAAAGTTACTGAACTTCTTCTACTTGCTCATGGACCTGATCCAGGGGCAGCCTGTGGTACAAAGGCTCCAGGCCAGCACTGTTAGCAACCCTCACCCAAAGCCAGGCCATTTACAGCACGTCAGCCACCCCTGGCTGGGACAGCCCTGCAGTACAGCTTTTCTAATGCATTATGAGTGTTAGCTAGAACAGGAAGGAACTTCTTCCCAGTGAGGGTGACAGAGCGCTGGAAGGAGCTGCCCAGGGGTGTTGTGGAGTCTCCTTCTCTGGAGATGTTTAAAACCTGCCTGAACATGTTCCTGTGAGACATCATCTAGGGGATCCTGCTGTGGCAGGGGGATTGGACTAGATGATCTTTCAAGGTCCCTTCCAATCCCTAATGTCCTGTGATTCTGTGTGATCCTGTGATCATTTTCTCAGAGAAAGGATATTGTCACTGTAGCTGGCAACTAGCACATCACCATGACAAAATCAGGTCTGTGGAAGAACAGTAAGTTTTTAAAGACTGGTGGGTATATTTGAATTGAAAAAAAATCTACCTCTGGCTTGATAAACTCCACAGAACATTATTTTCCTTCCCTGTGCTATAATTAGGGAGTTTGTACTTCACCCGACCTTACTGGATAAACGTCTTAGCTGCCGGATCACTTCACTTGCCCTTTTTAAGCTGTATGGCAGAGGCTGGCTGGCACCTGGGCAGGCTACCGAGATCCAGCAGTGCTGTCCCTGCCTCTCTACATGAAACAATCACTGGCAGCCCTCTCACACAGCTCACAGGTCTCATAGCTCAACTCCCAGTCTCCCAGAGACCACTAAATCCTGTTTGGATTTGCCCAGAGGTGTGCAAGGTAAATAGCTGGTGCACAGACACAGGAGACATAAAGGGTCTGGGTAGTGGTGTTCTGTCCCTGGGTTTGGGTTTCTGCTGCTCTCTGTGCAGGCTGCTACCCAGCGTCCTCCAGCCATTTGAAAGTCAGATTCCCTCTGAAATACACCTTAATGCCATTTACTGGCTTTCACATGCCACATCCCCAGAGATTAGACAGACGTTTTCAAATTTACCAGCAGGAATGCTGAAGTCACCACCTAAGACTGGTTTAAGCTATCAGAGATTCCTTGTGAAGCAGTTACGTGGCCTCTGGACAGGTTTCTTTGTCTCCTACAATTCTGCAAATATAACGCATGGTAGTGTATAATGGTTTTTAGTTTTGTTAGAAAACCAGTTACCTCAGTACCACTATTCAGCAGACACTTATCTGCCTTTAATGGAAAAATATTTTCATTTTTTTCCAGTCCACTTGAACTGGACATGTAACTTCTGGTTCCTTTCCTCTCTCACCCTTCGGTAAGTGTTCTGCTTTTATTTTACTTTTTAGAAAGAGGTCAATCTCTTTTCCTTCCAGTTTGATAGCAATTATGAAGTAGCTGGCATTGCACACAGCATGAGATCCTGTATCTCATCAGTATTCCCTCTTTTGTTTTTAACCTCTTTAAAAAATAGTACAGTAACAACACTAAGTGTCCTGTTCCAACCAACTTTATACATTTGACCATATTCACTCCAGGTTTATTTTTAGCAGCTTACATTTAGCAAATCTGAGCTTTGAACTCATAAAGCAGTCTCTATAAGTTCAAAGCATATAAATGCTTTGATCTATTTAATATAAAAAATTATAGAAGACAAAAGTGGGGTTTGTTGTTTTGGGTTATTTAGGAGGGAAGTTAGTTACGTTGTTTAACTTTTCCAAACCAGGCTTCTTGGATCTATGAATGCAGAGATTGAGGCAAGTTCAGGTGGGGGTTTAGAACATGAGTTTCATGCAGGGAAGGTGGCAGAAAGCTCGCTGCTAATGTTCTACAGGCAGCTAATTGCTTTGGCTTGGGCTGAATAACTAGCAAGCTCAAGTGCACTGAATAAATACATATCTTAAAAGCCTACATAAGTCACACTTTAAGCTACTTTCTTCATCCCAAGAAATCCTGCAACGAGGCTTACTCAGGGAGAAAACAGAAAACATTTTCCAGTTCACAGAATCACACAGAATCACAGAACATTAGGGATTGGAAGGGACATTGAAAGATCATCTAGTCCAATCTCCCTGCCAGAACACAATCACCTACACCAAGTCACACAGGAATATATTCAGGTGGGTTTTCAACATCTCCAGATAAGGAGACTCCACAAACTCCCTGGGCAGCCTGTTCCAGTGCTCCATCACCCTCACGATGAAGAAGTCGCTTCTTATGTTCACATTGAACCTTCTGTGTTCCAGCTTACACCCATTGCCCCTTGTCCTATCACTAGATGACCTGGAGAAAAGCCTGGAACCATCCTCCTGACACCCACCCCTCACAAATTTATAAGCATTAATGAGGTCACCCCTCAGTCTCTTTAGCTTCTCCAAGCTAAAGAGACCCAGCTCCCTCAGCCTTTCCTCATAAGGGAGGTGTTCTACTTCTTTCATCATCTCTGTTGCTGTGTGCTGCACTCCCCTCCAGCAGATTCATGTCCTTATTAAACTGAGGGACCCAGAACTGGACACACTAGTCCAGATGTGGTCTCACCAGGGCAGAGCAGAAGGGAAGAAGAACCTCTCTTAATCTGCTAACCACCTCCTTCTGATCCACCCCAGGATGCTGTTGGCCACAGGGGCCCATTGCTGGCTCATGGTCATCCTGCTGGCCACCAGGACCCCCAGGTTCCTTTCTCCTACACTGCTCTCCCAACAGGTCAGTCCCCAACCTATACTGGTACCTGGGGTTGTTCTTGCCCACATGCAAGACTCTACACTTACCCTTGTTAGAGTTCATTACGTTTCTCCCTGCCCAGCTCTCCAGGTCCTGCTGAATGGCAGCACAGCCTGCTGGAGTGTTGGCCATATCTCCCATCTTTGTGTCATCAGCAAACTCGCTGAGAGTGCACTCTAATCCCTCATCCAAGTCATTAATGAATAGATTGAACAGGACTGGTCCCAGTACCGACCCTTGGGGGACTCCACTAGATACAGGCCTCCAACTAGACTCTGTCTCATTGACCACTATTTTCTGGGTCAGTTCAGGAGTAAGTTGCTGGTGATCAAACAGACCTTTCATTCTTAGTTTGTGGCATTCAGTAAGGATTTTCTTCCTGAACAGTTTTTTTTTCCAGAACTGCAAAGTACTGGTTTCCTCTCCTCCCCTGCTAGTGACCAAGAGGCAGTAGCTCTAGTGGTCTGCTCACAGGCAATGAAGAATGTGTAAGGACTCCCACAGAAATTCTTTTCTCCAGACAATTTAAAGGTGGTATGAAAGCAAGTCCTGTCCAGGTCGGCCTGAGCAGGAAACGGGATTCTTGCCAGGGATAGTGGTTACCCTGAAGACTTCATACAAATCTCTTGAGAGCACAATTATAACATTTCATTAATGGTTTGCTATATTTTCACCTTACAAACCAAAGCCCTAGTGTGTTTTGTAGCTGTTAAGGATTCATCCAGAGAAAAAATAAGCCAAATAATTTAGTTAATGTGCTGATGAGATGAAACAAAGACAAAACAAGGAGGGTTCAAAAACCACTTACAAATTGCAGGCAAAAACCTAAACTTACTAGATTTGGGGACAAACAACAAGATACTTTGAATTCATCCCACATAAACCCCTCCCATATTAATCTCACGTACAGAGATTAATCCTACGTTTTTACATAATTGGGCCAAACTGCTATCTCCACCCCTTCAAAGGGAAGAGACTCCCAGTTCTTGCTCCTTGTGGAAACGTGGTGTCCATTCAGTCCATACACCCATCCCTCAGCACCAGCAGGCGTTTTTAAGGTTCAGCTCTCTGTTCCATGTGCTTCCATGCCAGTCCCCTATGTCCAGTGTACCTATTCCTACGGCCATGAATAAGGGAAGAACTCTCCACTTCAGCAAACAATGGATTACAGTCAAAACCTTCCTTCTACTGATCCCTGAGGTGCCACTCTATTCACCACATTTCTCAGGGCAAGAAGGCTTCCATGCCTAGTGCAATGACATGATTCACAGAATCGCAGAATTATTGAGGCTGGAAAAGACCTCTGAGCTCATCCAGCCCAGTCTATGACCTAACATCACCACATCGGCCACACCAGGGCACTAAGTGCCACATCCAGTCTGTCCTTAAACACCTCCAGTGATGGGGACTCCACCACTGTCCCGGGCAGTTCCTCTCTGAACAAAGAGCAAAAGTGACGTCAAGAAGAAGGAGGAGTTGGCAACTTGAAACTGGAAGCTTCAAACTCAATACCTGAAGGTCCAAACCCATCATTCCAGTTTTTTGCAGAGCCAAAAAAAAAAAAATCACACGTTGCCATAGCAACTTCCCAAAGCCTCAGGCCAAGAAACCAACTATGACAGCAGTGTACAGGCACAGCTAGCATATTGAAAACATTACTGCCTCTTGAATTAATGAAATCAAGACCAGAACAAATGTGGACTATTGTTTGAAGCACAAGGGGGTATAAAGGCTCAGTACCTCTACTTCTTCTTTATTCTTCTAGAATTTAGCTTTATGCTATTAGGAAATCTAGAACTTAAAATGAATAGACCAAGCAACAATAGTGTTATCTTATTAAAATGTGGTCTCTTCATTTTTTCTTACTACTGTGGTAAGAATGTTCCCCTGTTGTCAGTCCTCCCAGGAACTAGATCAATATTCATTTTTTCCTGGGGAAGGGAACACTATAGTTCCATTGCAATACAAGCACCTTCTCCAGGTGGTTTCTCTTTTATCACTCTTTCTTATTTTCCTTAGAATAAGGAAATACAGAATTAAAGACAGAATTCTATAGAGTTATGGAATTCTATAGAAATAAGAGAATTAGAATTAAGTTCACAGAAGTGTAATAGGATAAAACCAAAGTTCCACAGACACTTATGTAAGATCTGTGCTCTAGGAGATCACCAGACTTTGCACCAGGGCAGGTTGGCCATAATCACTTCTCCATTTCATGAAGAGCAATGCAATAACCTTTCTGTGACTTCCTGCTGATTCCATGCTAACTGCAGATCAAACACCGGATCCTTTATAAAGTTTGAGTGGCAGAGCATTCAGAGAAAGCTTACTGGGACAAAGCTGATCTGGTGACATTTCTGGAGCTATCAGAAAATTGATTTTACCCCACACTTTTTTACCATGTGCTTTAGACCACGCCACACTTTGAATTAGGCATCAGGAGCCAGCATCAGTTCATCACTGAACCTAAGAGCATGTGCATTCAGGCTCAACTCAAAGAATTTCAAACTCAGACACTAAGGATGTTTCTAAATGAGTCCTCCTACCGTTATCAACAATTATACCTGTTTTAGAACATTTACTGTGTTCTACTTACTGCAGACACTGCTTCTGTGAAAGCTTTGCTTTATGTTTCCTTATTAACTACCCTCATCTGTTTTTCCCTTGCAACAGGAACATTTGCAAGTGCAAGGTGAATGCTGGCAAAGTCCTGAAACCATATGAGATCATGGAGAGGAGCAGCTGTGGGAACTCCTGTCTGCTCATCAGGTAGTCTCTGCATTGCTTTCATTCCTGATGAAGAGTTAGAAGCTCCCAAAGCAGTTAATGCCAGCACTGACACTTGTGAGACAGGTACTAAACAAGAGCTGTCCCCAGAGATGCATGTATGGTCCCATCTATGTAACACTGTAATTGCGAGGTGAGCAAAAAGAGACAATGAGAAGTCTCTTTCTGGAACATGGAAATTTCCCATCTTGGTGAGAAGGATGGAAGACTTCCCAATGAATCAGTGCTTTGGTGACAGTCTAATCTGGTACAAGGACAGTCCTTAAGGATGGGCGGGAATCAGCTCACCTATGGCAGGCAACCCTCAAATGTGCAGGATGGCAAGGCTTCTGTTATAGCCCATGAAGACAAATGGGTGTCTCTAGTGTGCTGCTCCTCCCCATGGCAGAGTACACAGGTTGGGTCTAAAATAGATGATGTGAGTCACACACTACAAATACCTGCTTCTTTCCTTTGCTCAAAAAAGGAACACAGACAACAGATGCCTAATTGTCAATGTCCAGTGTTCAATCAAATGAAACCCAGTCTGGCTGGAAGGATGAGATTTGTTCAGCTGGGCCAGTTAAACATCTCCTGAACCAGGAAATAGCAAACAATAGTCAGAACTGGATTAAAAAACACCAAACGACTAAAAGGCATAAGACTGTCTGAATATGAATTATCTCCTTGTCCATCCTCTTTCTCCTCTCTTTCATGATGAATATGGACCACGCAGCTATAAAAGACACAACCCAAATCTTGTCTGTCTTCTGCCCGTGCCCAGAATTTCAGGAAAATGTGACATCTTAGGTTGAATACAGATAGAGTCAGAGGGCAAGTAGATGAGCGAAACCTTTACATTAGTATTTTACACTAAGCAAAGTTATGTGGATCAACTCCTTCTATTTGCTTTCATATTTGATTGCTCTTGATTGCAAATCCTGCAATTAATTACCTGCACTTTGTTTTAGCTTAGGCTAAGCTGCCTGAAGAAACCTCAGTGTAACTAGGTGATCCCAATGCTAAACCTCAGGATACTACAGGTACCAGGAGATAACAGGAGGCATTTCTGCTTCACTTTATAACATGAATTAAGAAGCTGGTAATAAGGAGGTTTTTGAAAAAGTGTCTTCCAGCGACCTCTGATTGTCATGGAAAGCCTTTCACATCCAGCAAACAGTGTAGAGTGTTCCCAGTAGGACATGTAAAGGCCTCCTTTCACACTTGGGAAAGAGCATCAGCCTTTGTACTTCATTAGCAACTTTCCCAAATCTCACTGACTGGACTTTTGAACAAACTAGCTGAAGAATCCTCTTTCTCTCTACTTCATATGGAAACTTAATATCGAAGAAAAAAGTATGCAGTCAAGTGTCATGATGGTGAGGTCTTTTAATTATAAGACAAAATTCAGCGGTGATATCCTTTGTTACTGTACTCCCTTGTTTATTGAACTGGGTTACTAGGTTCATGGTCCAGTTTGAGCAGAGAATGAAATGAAACAGCAAAACAACGCTGCTGTCCCAAGTGGCATTAATCACTTGGATTTCTCCTTCCTTGTAAAGAAAGCCAAATCCATCTTGTAAAGCTCAATACAGCAGCGTCTCAAAGCAATTCTGAATCTAGAAAGCAAAAGGCCCCACGGTGTCACAGAAGCACCACATCCTCTGTGCAGGGCACCTGTCTATTTGCATTCAGTCTTTTTTCCATTCCACATCTTCATGGTCAACTTACAGCACAATTTTGTAGCTGCCACTGAGCCATGCAGTGCTGCTGCTTTATTTTCTTGCATTTTCTCTGCAAAATGGCTTGTAAAGACTTAAAATAATGGGTTTGTATCTTAGTTAGTGTTCCGTAGAAGTTGTTTGGTCACTAATATCAAAGCTGTTTTCTTAAGCAATGATAACAGTCACTGAGTGCAAGCTTGGATTTATCAGAAACTCTCTGAAAGGTGTGCAAGTAAAAGATTAATTTTACTACTAAACATGCAAAGCTATTTTACCTGCAAAATGAACCCTCAGCAGAGAGGACAGTCTTTAAAAGCACCTTTTCAAGACCTCCCTTGAGATGCATTTGAAAATAATAGTCCTGTCAAACAAAGCAAAAATGCTGAAAAGACCAACCCACTGATAAAGAGCATCTGAAATTCACCTATTAATTGGAACTTGCATGTCAAGGATAAGGAAGCAATTTTATATAAGGTCTCCAGAATAAAATGGACAAAGGACCATTATAGGCTGGAGCGATGGGCTGAGCTCAACTCGATGAGGTTTAACAAGGCCAAGTGCCGGGTCATGCACTTTGGCCACAACAACCCCCAGCAACGCTACAGGCTTGGAGAAGAGTGGCTGGAGAGCTGCCTGGTGGAGAAGGACCTGGGGGTGTTGATCGACAGCCGGCTGGACATGAGCCAGCAGTGTGCCCAGGTGGCCAAGAAGGCCAATGGCATCCTGGCCTGTATCAGAAACAGTGTGACCAGTAGGAGTAGGAAGGTGATTGTGCCCCTATACTAGGCACTTGTGAGACCGCACCTCGAGTACTGTGTCCAGTTTTGGTCACCACAGTACAGGAAGGACATTGAGGTGCTGGAGCAGGGCTTGTGAACATGAAGACACTCCTATCTAGTTGGTGAAGGGGCTGGAGGACATGCCCTATGAGGAGAGGCTGAGGGAGCTGGGGTTGTTTAGTCTGGAGAAGAGAAGACCGAGAGGAGACCTTATTGTCCTCTACAACTACCTAAAAGGAGGTTGTAGCAAGGCTGGTGTTGGTCTCTTCTCTCCAATTAGTGATGATAGGACAAGGGGAAATGGCCTCAAGTTGCATCAGGGGTGGTTTAGATTGGATATTAGAAAGAAATTCTTTACTGAGAGGGTGGTTAGGTACTGGAATGGATTGCCCAGGGAGGTGGTGGTCACCATCCCTGGAGGTGTTTAAGGAACGAGTGGACGCGGTGCTTAGGGATATGGTCTAGCGGTTAGATACTAGGAGAAAAGGTTGAACTCGATGACCCTGGAGGTCCTTTCCAGCCATGATGATTCTGTGATTCTATATTTGAAAAAGCAGAGAGCCTAAAATTATCGGGAAAACAAAGTTCATAGAAACATAGAATTGTTTATGTTGGAGAAGAACTTTAAAATCAGCAAGTCTAACCACTAGCCTAACTCTACCAATCCTACCACTAAAATATGTCCTTGAGCTCCATATCTACATCACCTTTAAAGACACTCAGGGATGATGATCCAACCCCCTCCCCACAAGAAAGTCTAAAACTGGGCAGATGAGACTGAAGGCACCCACAGTTGCCAATAATGAACATTTCTGTCAATAACCAACATTTCAGCTAACACATTAATAATGCGAAGTAAACAGCTTCACAGGACACGATGCTTCAGTTTTATCTTTGGTCAAACTGGCAAAAAAAATTATTGAAATAGAGACGCTCAAGAGAATGCCTACGACTCCTTTATCTAGTGGGAAGAAGTAGCTCTAGGGAAAAAGGAGAAATATCACAGCAGAAATCAGTGAGTGATCCTCAAATTAATTGAAAGTCTTCAGTGAAGACAATGTGGTGAGAAACATCTATACCCATAATCATAGAATCACAGATGGGCTCAGGTTAGAAGGGACTTTAGAGATCACCTCCTCCAAACCCCTGCCATGGGCAGCGACACCTCTCAACCAGACTTGGTTGCTCAAGGCAACATCCAACCTGGCCTTGAACACCTCCAGGGAGGGGGCAGCCACAGCACCTCTGGGCAATCGATTCCAGAGCTTCTTCCTAAGATCTAGTCTGAACCTCCTCTCCTTCACTTTCAAACCATTTCCCCTTCTCCTATTGCTAGATCCCGTTGGAAGAAGTCCCTCTGCAGCCTTCCTGCAGGTTACCTTCAGGTACCGGAAGGCAGCTCTAAGGTCCCCCTGGACTCTTCCCTGGGCTGAACAACCACAGCTCCCTCAGCCTGACCTCACAGCAAAGGTGCTCCAGAGAATACAAAGTGACTTAAAGCTCTGTCCTTTCACACCTCAGACTCTATGTTAATCTTACGATAAAATTTGAAGGAAAGAATAATTAATGGCTTGAAGGAAACCGGACAATAGAATTAAACGTGATGTGGCTTTAGTAAAGGTAGGTCATGTCAGAGTAGCCTGATTTTTCCCTTTGATAAGATACCTGATTTTCCAGACAAAAGAACTGTGCAGAGAGATTAGATTTTATCTGGATCTCAGCAGAACATTTGGTAAAGTGTCACAATGGTGTTTAGTAGGTAAACTGGAAAAAGAGAAGATCAGAAAAAGATTATGAAGGCTCTGACTAAAGAGACTGTCAGAGGAAATGCCAATGGACTGTGCTGTAAGGGGAATTTCTGGACTGAGGAAAGACTGCTCCAGCAGTGCTCCTACTGGATTAGGCTGGACATTCATTTTGTTTACTATTTTACTTTGTGATTTCATCCCCAAGATAGGAAAAACATGCAAGAATCACAGAATCACAGGACATTAGGGATTGGAAAGGACCTGGAAAGATCATCCAGTCCAATCTCCCTGCCATAGCAGGATCACCTAGATCAAGTTACACAGGAAAATGTCCAGGCAGGTTTTAAACATCTCCAGAGAAGGAGACTCCACAACCCCCCTGGGCAGCTCCTTCCAGTGCTTTGTCACCCTCACTGGGAAGAAGTTTGTTCTCATACTGATGTGGAACCTCCTATATTCCAGCTTACATCCATTGCCCCTTGTCCCATTATTGGATACCACTGAGCAGAGCCTGGCTCCATCCTCCTAACTCCTGCCCTCTCCATAGTTATAACCATTAACGGAGTCACCCCTCAGTCTCCTTTTGTCCAAGCTGAAGAGACTCAGCTCCCTCAGCCTTTCTTCATCAGGGAGATGTTCCACGCCCTTCATCATCTTTGTGGCTCTATGCTGGACTCTCTCAAGCAGTTGTGTTCTTTCTGAACTAAGTGGCAAATAGCCACGGACTGGATATACATCTCTTATAAAGTATACACCTTAAGTAGCACAAGCTGAAACAAGCACTTAATACTAAAAGTAATGAAACTGCAAAACACGTGTGTGATAAAACTGGAAAATTATTAGTCTTCAGTTTCCAACCTTAAATTTCATGTTTCCTCACCCAAGAAAAAGTGGTAGTTAACGAAAAGAATATAAAGAATGCATTTTCACTTTTCATGCATCTTTGAAGCAAGCAGATCGTATCTCAATTCTATAAGGAAGATGAAAAGTGAAGTTTCAGTGGCTTATCCAAAACCACAGAACAAAAATACAAGACATCTCTTGATTTGTCTGTGCTGTGACTTAATAAACAAAAAAAAACCTTATTTTTTTTCCCCTAATGAGCTTTTAAAGAAATAAACTCTGGCTCATTAACAGCAGGGCAGCTTCCATGCAGCTACTTCTTGATGGTTGAAAAGTTTCCCATGTTACTACACTGTTTTTCTAGCAGGTGGGTTTTATTAGGCAAAAGAGACAGTCAGAAACAGTTTGTGGTATCACTCCCTCCTAACAAACCCAATTACATGCAATTTCTATCATCTGGCAACTGAAAACACTGAAAAGTAATTCTCCTGGCAGGCCGACCTTTCATTCCTAACCCAAAGGTGTTTCTCTGTGCAGAACTACTTTGCATTTTTATATGGCAAAAGCCTTAAAAAGCTGTGTAGGCCCAGCTAAAGTTTGGGATCAGGCTAGATAATGTTCAGAAGATTTAGGAGTGTCTAAGGACTGAAAAGATTGCTGCAAGACAGAACGTACACTTTTCTAGCGTGGTGCTTGTTTGAATAGAGGTGGCTGTGTGAGAGGGAATAAAGAACACAAGATAAGGGAGAACCATATCTGATGGGTGAATGGGATTGCAACCTCCAGGCTTACAGATGAAAAATACGTGGGGTAAGTATAAGAAAGTGAAGTTGAGGATAAAATTCCAGCCAGAGTTTTTGAGTGACCACAAGTTTTTCCACTGCTGGAGAAACACGCATTTCTCTTTCCCACAGAAGAGAACATTAAAGGACTTTCTCTGTATGAAGATGTCATTTTAAGGCTGGTGTAAAAACAAAACCTCTCTCTCCACTGCAACAGAGAGTACACAAACCCAAGAACATAGGTATCATGACTCAAAGGTTTAGCAAATCAGTGTGGTATTTGTTTCATGCCTTTCCAATGTTAACTTTGGGATAAGGTTACTGCAAAACGGACAAAGAATTCATGTTTGGTTTTAAGAAAAAAGCAAGTAAGTGCTTGTAAATATTCCTTTTCCAGAATACCTATAAAAGTTAGTCTGAAATGATTTACTGTATAAAATACCGGATCAAGACACAAAGATTTAATATTTTTACTTCTACATAGATGTTTTTTTCTCCTTGTTTTCTACAAGATCTGGGAGACACAAATTATTGAAACAATACGTAACAGAATCTCTGAGAAAGATTGAACCTCTTTTGAAGTTTGAAAATTACTGAGGTATTCAAATGAAATACCATCAACTTGATGTAATTATCTCAAGTTGAATTGTGAGTATCAGATTTTATTCCAATAACTAGCATTTGGCAACAGAAAAATTACCAGTACGTTTGGATTAAAACCAGATTTCTGGCTCCTGTGTTATTCATACCACTATTCTAACTGAAACCGAGTGAAATGGTTAATAGCAAGTTAGAACAAATACCATATGGACCATGTATGGAAATCTAGTAAGACTTGGTACAGTGGCACCAAAGTTGTGTTTTGTTGAGGTGAAGAGAAAGCTTAGAAAAGAAAAACCAGGACGTGGGAATCCTCAGGAAATTACCTGTGTTTGAAAACTGCTTGGTAACCAAGTAAGGAGATGAAGACAGAAATTCTGGTGTCTGCTCAAGACACGACCATGAATGTCTTTTTCTTCTTTCAGGTTCCCTTGGGAATCACACTCTATACAGCATAGAAACCTTATTAATAGTTGAAATTAAATACAGGCTTGTAAGGTGAGACATCAGGAAGAGCCTATAAGCAAAGGGTTAATTCACAGCAAAACTAAAATAATCATCAACAGAGAAAGCAATTACATGTTTTAGAGGTTGATTTATAAATTACAGAAAGGCTTTTCACTCACTTGGGTTGCAGGAAGAATTCTTATGGCAATAAAATCATACAATCATTAAAGTTGGAAGAGACGTCTAAAACCATCCAATCCAACCAGCAACCCAACCCCACCCTGCCCACTAAACCCTGTTCCCCAGGGCCACATCTACTCATTTCTTGAACCCCTAATAGGGACAGCAACTCCATTCCCACCCTGGGAGGCCTACCAACCCCCCTGTTCCAACCCCTGACCACTTTGTCAGAGAAGACATTTTTCCTGATGTCCAGCCTAACCCTCCCCTGGTACAGCTTGAGGCCTTTTCCTCTTGTCCTATCACTGGTGACTGAGGAGAAGAGACTGACCTCCACCTCTCTACACCCTCCTTTCAGGTAGCTGTAAAGGGCAATAAGGTCTCATTTAAGCCTCCTTTTCTCCCAGTTCCTTCAGCCTCTCCTCATCAAACCTCTCCTCCAGGTCCTCCACCAGCTTCATTGCTCCCTTCACTCTTTGTTGCATATATACATAATATACATTTATTTTGATATATATTTCCAAGGGCTATAACATAACATGACATGATTGGGACTTCCAAATGATCATTTAAATTTACTGTTTACAAGAAACTGCTTTATTTTCATTTTATATGACACTACAAAAATCCATAGGTTTCATCAACACCTACTAAAACTCAATGAGCTTCCAAAAACCATACAATTCAGAAAACATCAGCTTTGTCAAACGTGTTTTTGAAAGCTCCCTCAATTTGAGAAATACCTAAGACCAGACAACACAAAGGATACAAGAGAAGCCAAAAGCAGGCAATTACAAATTTGAGGTTGCAAATCAACCCTGACATGGATCAAGATGTGTATGTGCAACACTCAGTTGCAGCAACAGAAAGAAAAGCAAGAAGAGACACTATTTTGAACCTAAATTTGAACTTGATTGTATGTACCTGTAGTAGAATTTATATCCATACACTTTAGATTGTTGTATGAACAGAATTTTCTGGAGGATGTATTCCTTTTCTATTCTGAACAAGGTTTTAATGTTCATTAATGTCTTCTGGCCATCAGCAGCACAACCAGTGAAAAATGGGAACTCTCCCAGTAAGACACTGACAGCAATGAAAGGAAAATGCTTCTGCCTGTTAAACTGTACTGAGTGTAAGGTCAAGACTTGCAATAGTCACTTGAAATAAGACTCATGGATTAATGAAGTTATTTTTGTCAGAAGAGGTTTATTTTCAGTGACAATCTGAGAGATCAGTTTGAATTAGAAGTCATAATCCTCAGCTGTTAGCTCATGGCCAGTCTCTTAAATCATCCAGTGAAGTCACAGTTAAGTCATGCATGAATTTCACGCCTTACTTTGAGCTATCTTTTAATTTGAAAATTAAAAACATATTGTGATAAAAAAGTAAATAATAAGTCCAACTGTCAACCTAAGCCCATGTCCATTAAACCAGGCTTTCAAGCACTACATCTAACTCGTTTTGAACCCCTATATGGACGGCAACTCTACTCCCTCCCCCCGCAGACTGTTCCAACCCCTGTCAGAGAAGACATTTTTCCTGATGTCCAACCTAATCCTTCCCTGACACAATCTGAGTCCCTTTCCTCTTGTCCTATCACTTGTGACTGGGGAGAAGAGACTGACTCCCATCTCTCTACACCCTCCCTTCAGTAGTTGTAAAGAGCAGTAAGGTCTTCCCTCAGTCTTCTTTTCTCTAGACTAAACAGCCCCAGTTTCCTCAGCTGCTACTCACCAGACTTGTCCTCCAGGCCTTTCACCAGCTTCGTTGCTATTCTCTAGACCCACTCCAGCCCCTCAATGTCTTTCTTGAATTGAGGTGCCCAAAATCCAAACCTAATACTCGAGATAAGGCCTCACCAGCACTGAGTACAAGAAGACAATCCACCTCTCAGGTCCTGCTGGCCACATTTTCTGATGCAAGCCAGCATGCCATTGGCCTTCTTGGCCACATGGGCATACTGCTGGCTCATGTTCAGCTGACAGTCAACACGCAGGACAGTTTATCCTGTCTTCATCCCATTAGCGACAAGTCAAAGGCCAACTGCAACTACAAGGACATTCAACTAAAAAAACTTCTGAACTTGTCCGTTCATGATGGCCGTACGGCAGTTTCTGTACATCTGGGCCTGCATTCTGTTCCGCTGCTCTGAGTGCCAAGCCCCCAGTCCCTGAAGGATGAGAAAAGTTCCAGCCAAAAATGAATGATCACTTGGAAAGAGACAGGACACAGCCTTGTGCCTCCGGGCTCCTCAGTTCCTGAAGGACACAAACTGCCAGAGAGAGTCCAGCAGAGAGCCACAAAGATGATGAAGGGAGTGGAGTATCTCCCTGATGTGGAAAAGCTGAGGGAGCTGGGTCTCTTTGGCTTGGAATAAAGGAGACTGAGGGGTGACCTCATTAATGTTTATGAATATGTGAAAGGTCGGTGTCAGGAGGATGGAGCCTGGCTCTGCGCAGTGGTATCCAGTGATAGAACAAGGGGCAATGGGTGTAATCTGGAACACAGGAGGTTCCACATCAACATGAGAAGAAACTTCTTCCCAGTGAGGGTGACAGAGCACTGGAAGGAACTGCCCAGGGGGTTGTAGAGTCTCCTTCTCTGGAGACATTTAAAACCTTCCTGTACATGTTCCTGTGAGACATCATCTACGGGATCCTGTTATCGGATCCAATCTCTCCTGCAGGGAGATTGGACTGGATGATCTTTTCAGGTCCTTTCCAATCCCTAATGTTCTGTGATTCTGTGTTTCAGAAGATGTAGTTACAAGTCTCACAGCATCAAAATGGAACACTGACTGTAAAAAAACTGAACTCTGTTCCACTCATGAGATATGATAATAATTCACAGTCCACACTGTTGTCTTCAAATTCATATTGAATTTTCTAATCTTTCTTCTTTCTCCCAAGAGCTCTGCCAGTAACTGCATGTACTCCAAAAGCAAGGCGTTCTTTGACAACAAAGACACATTTATACTAAATGTAAGTATCAGCATCAGAGATAGCTGATATTGATGAGATAAAAACAAGTAAACAAGGGATAAAATATGGCTTCAATAAAGCACAGCATAGTCATCTTTGGAAGTCTGCTATGGGGCTATCATAGGCATGAAACAAGTGTCTAAAAGATGGAATTTTCAAATCCCCCAAATGCAATGCTTGAATAGATTCAGAAGTGGTAACAGAAATGAAGAAAACATCTTGATTTGAGATTATTCTCTTGGATTCCAGAAAAAACTAATACTTTGGACTCACCTATCATTCCTTAGTCTGGAAAAAATTCACGGATATTCTATCTGACCCGTACATTCACAGAAGCAGAAAACTGGATAATAGACATGAAGGCATTTCTAAGTCCTAAGAAGCTTGTCTCCTCTTTCTGAAATTTCTGAGGTTTCTACAAGAATATGGCTAGAGTAACAAACATGGGTAAATGCTGTAATTTCTTCTCCTATGAAGCAATTTTTATTGGTTACAGAACATAAAGAAATCTGTTTTCTATTATCCAAAACAGCCCATCCCATAAGAGCTGTCAAATACATTTCGTGCTCCTCTATAACACAGATAGACAACTGAGAAATCTCAGTCACCTTCCCCCAGAGCCATTTTCAGCTGGGAAACAAAAAATTATTGTCTCTTGGAACTGAATCAGAAGGCAGATCCGTCTGACAGTAGCCAGCTACTGATTCAGTCCTGCTTTTCAGTAAGTTACAAAATCCAAAAGCCATCAAAAAAGCGGGGTTTGAATGAGCGAGCTGCTTCTGTCTAACTCTTCTGGAATGCCTGCAGAGGACTCCCAGGAATCATGCTGACTGCAGGAAGAGTACCTACCTCTGCGTGAAGACAGCAGGGACTTTCAGTGACAGATGGCAAGCAGATACTCCCTCTTATCAAGGGACAGCTTTCAGTCAACTACAAGGTAGGACAATCACAAATCCCTGCATCTGGACACTGTCAGGGAAGTAGACTGATGATACCAATACATAGCAAATACTACTGTCCCCAACCACAGTGCTTTTGAAGAAAAAAAATTCAATATAGTGTTTTGTAAAAACATGTCTATTATAGAAAACAAGATGCTTCGTACAATGTGCTGCTATTTCCTTATATGTTGTGATTATATTAGTAAGCGTAGAATAACTGAGTTATAAATGCTACGGTAAGTCAGAAAATGACATTGCACTCAAGTTTTGGGAAAGAATACAAAATGTTATAACAGCACTATGTATCCCACTCAAATCCAGTGCCTGGATGGCAGAATGATTTAGCTGCACTTTCAAACGCTTTTCATCTTCCTTCATGCAGTGTACACAGCCAGAAAACTATTCCTGCTGTGATTCACTCACCTTTGCCTCCAAGGAGATGCATTTTGGACAGGGGTTTTGTGCTCCTCATGAAGCCACCTGATGGAAATGCTACTGGTCTCCTAGATGAATCATGTTGGAATTCCACTATTGTTTCACAAATGAGTGTTTCCCTCATGTTCAAATTAATTCTGTTCAAAATATTTCAGAGCAACCTTGTAACACAAGAGCGCAACGTTTATTGCTGAACTTAAAAGTATGAGATGCACAAAAGTGATGAAATATCAGACTGAAACCAAATACTTAATTCTTCTTGTCTGCACTTATTGTTTAAAGACACTGGAAACAGATCTACATTTAAAAAGTGTAAGAACAGGGTCACAAACACAACCATCTTTTGGGGGAAACAACTTATCACAGCTATAAATCTGAGGCTGCTTTGAAAACTGTATTTTTTATCTTTAAACAAGATTTGAAGGAATATCTGACATACACATTTCTTTGGGTTTGGTTGGGGTTTTTTTGCTCCTTCCTAACCTATTTGGTTATTTTTAGGCCAAATGGGAGAAATATGTTCCCGTGCAGCTCGGTCTAAGTAGTCCTGCTCTGGCAGGGGGGTTGGACTAGATCATCTTTTGAGGTCCCTTCCAATCCCTAATGTTCTGTGAAATGCTTCAGGTACATTCATCGTCTATTCAGCAACTCCTAACAAATAATTTTTACCCCATAATTCTACTCTGATCTTCAGTTTTGTAGGCAAGAAATGTTGATGTTCACCTTATTTAATTTAAAAGTTTAAAATTTGAAAATTGCCTTTTGAAAGGACAAAGCTAACCTTCAATGCAGGTTCCAGATGACCTTACCACGCCAAACTGTTGCAGCCCCATTCTGTGAACACAGACTAAGCTGCAACTTTGTTGGTGACATGGAGAGTGACTCTGAGTGCCCCCTCAGCAGGTTTGCTGGTGACACCAAGCTGTGCGGGGTGCTTGACAGGCTGGAGGGAAGTGAGGCAATCCAGAGGGACCTGGACAGGAACTGGAGGAGGTTCAAGTGCAAGGTCCTACATCTGGGTCATGCCAATCCCGAATCCTAACCCTAACCCAGGCACAATGACAAGATGGTGCACAGTGAGTAGAGAGTAGCCCTGAGGAGAAAGTCTTGTAGGTGCTGATTGACAAGAAACTCAACATGAGCTGGCAGTGAGCTCCTACAGCCCAACAGACCAACTGTGTCCTGGGTTGCATCAAGAGAAGTGTGGCCAGCAGAGTCAGAGAGGGGATTCTCCCCTTTACGCTGCTCTTGTGAGACTCCACTTTGAAACCTGTGCCCAGTTCTGGTGTCCCCAACATCAGAAGGACGTAGAACTGTTGCAGTGAGTCCATAGGAGGCCACAAAGATGATCCAAGGGCTGAAGCACTTTGGTTCTGAGGACAGGCTGGGGGAGCTAGGGTTGTTCAGCATAGGAAAGAGAAGACTCCAGTGGGACCTTAAAGCTGCCTTCCAGTACCTGAAGGGTATTCACTGCAGGAGAAAGAGCATGTTTTCCTCCTCTCTGATTTCTAGGTGATGAGCTTCTATAACAAAAATCTATAATAGTCCTTAGGGAAATTTTCCTCATGAAAGGATTTGTTTACTATTTTGCCTTGTGATTTCATCCCCGAGATAGTACAGAATGCAGAGAATACGGAGAAAAAATAATGAAGTACTGCCACTGCGAAGGAGGAAGAACACTGTGTGGAAGGTCTCCTGGACAAAAATTTGCCTGCTGGGGCCTGAGTAAAGCTCAGTTTACTTAAACAGGAACAGCCTAGAATGACCAAGTCAATGACATTTCCAAAAGCTACCACTACATTTATGGATTGCTGACAGCATGAAGGAATTAGCAAGATCAGACTGCCATAGCTGCTGCACTGAAAGCAGTTAAACCACTGTTCCAGCTTGTGGAACACGTAGCTTGTGTTACTGCTCTGGAAGGTCTAGCAAGTAACTCTGACAGCAAAAAATCTTAACGTGTCCATACAAATTTTACTTTTTCCTTCACAAACTGCTAAGTAAAGAACACAGGTCTACAGAAGAGTGTAAGTTCAAGTAGTTCTAATTACAACAGGAAATAATGATTCTTCTAAGTCTGCAAATAATCACCAGCCAGTGGAATCTTACATTCTCAACTAGGAAAAAGCATCTTTACTAGCACAGAAGGCAGACCCGTATTTTAATATTTGAGTTCAAACAAATAAGTGGCACCATTCCTGGTGGCCCTCTTTAAAATATTTTAATAGACCTTTCAACTCACTTGGCCCTGCCTGCTTCTCATCCCACATCTGCTTAAAGCTCTTGCAGGCAAAGTAAACATATTGTGCCCCACAAGCAAAGGCCTCTTTGGGAAGAAAATTTCCTAGTTGCCCACATGTAACTATGTTGGAATGAGTAATTAGTGATGGGAACATACTTCTTGCTCTTGTGTCACCTTTTCCAGGTTGAAGGTTGCCCTTCTTGGTCTCCTCACTATAAACAGACACACAGGTGTAAAATTCAATCTGCTTTAAGTAAGAAAAAATGAAGACCATATGAAATAACAAAACTAAGCCCCAAAGTTCCCAGCTCACAATAATATTTAGAAAAAAAATGAGTTTTCACAGAAAAACATATTACAAAGGCTTCCAAATAAAATTCAGTTTTTTTAATGAAAGGTGCCTTTCAAGAAGAAATTCAGATTTGAAAACACTATCAAGATGACTTTCCAGCTGTGGGGTGACAGAGGGAATATAGTTCCTGAGGAACAGAATAACATTTTCCAACAGCTCACTTCATCAACTGTGTCATTTTTATCTGCAATCTCATAAAAACAATCACATCTTACAGATAACGGCTTCCATCATTCTCTCAATGCACCACAGCTCATTTCTAACACTGCATTAGTAACAAGATAATTCACTGGTCTCCATTTCCCTTGGGTTATTTTGGAAACTTTAATTAATCTGTGACAGGATGAAAATGAGAGACAGATTTTCACTTGTGAGACCACATCTCAAATCCTGTGCCCAGTTCTGGTGTCCCAAACATCAGAAGGATACACAACTGCTGGAACAAATCCAGAGGAGGCAACAAAGATGATCCAAGGGCTGGGGCACCTTTGCTATGAGGACAGGCTAAGGGAACTGGGGTTGTTCAGCCTAGGGAAGAGAAGACTCCAAGGGGACTTCAGACCTCCCTTCCAGTACCTGAAGAGAACCTACAGGAAGGCTTCAGAGGAACTTTTTCTAAGGGGATCCAGCAATAGGACAAGAGGAAATGGTTTGAAACTGAAGGAGAGGAGGTTCAGACTACATCTTAGAAAGAAGTTCTTCAGCGCAAGGGTGGAGAAATTGTGGAATCAACTGCCCAGAAAGGTTTTGGCTGCCCCCTCCCTGGACTTGTTCAAGGCCAGGTTAGATGGGGCCTTGAGCAACCAAGTCTGGTTGAGAGCTGTCAGTGCCCATGGCAGGAAGTTTGAGCAGATGACCTCTGAGGTCCCTTCCAACCTGAGCCAGTCTGGGATTCTATGATGACTCCATGAACTAGAATGAACTACAAACTAGAATTTCATAGATTGAAGATTAAGTTTTGGCAGCACTAAACACTTTGGATGCTTCTTTGTGATTTTTTTAGCAAACACCTACTTTGGTCAAAACCATACACTACTGAATTAAGCCAGGCTAGTACAAAACACTGAGTTGTAGCCAGCACTGCAAGTGTCAAAGCTGTGGTGGGTCCTCAGATGAGGCATTTTTTAATGTATTGCTATACCTATTGATCTAACTGCTAGAAAAAGTAGCACACTGCTTCTATTGGTACAGCATCACACCTTTTTAAAAGATGAATTCATCTGCCTTCTGCAGCTCTTGATCTTCTTTATGGAGAACAATAAAGCACCATCACAGGAACCAAAAAGATGATTGTTTTGTGAATCATGTGAGCGGTCTGTGCGTGTGCTGCAACAGAACTCGTTCAGCTGAATCAGGAACTAAAAGCATTAGTCAACTTTTGAGCCAAAGAAGGTGCCTCTTACACTATTATCTGGACTAGCCTTTTTAGGAGACAAAGACTAATGCTGCCTAGTCTCACTCACACAAATATTTGGCTGTTCATGTTGTCTGGCTTTTCACGTATCTGCAGTTCCAGAATACTAACACAAACTACATCAATTTGAAATGAGGAAAGACAATAGCTCTATAGTTATTCTTAGGAATGAAGCTGTGGGATTCCTGTAGTGATCTGTGTGAGCCATGAAGGTTGTGACAAAACCTCTTCACACAAACCAAGCATTTATTTTCTATACAGAAGGGGACCATCAATTCGTAAGGACTCTTGTCCTTTTTTCCGTTAAAAACTGTAGTAGATCAGATTTCTTAGGAAAAAAGCCTCTCACATGCAATTTTAACTCCAACAGATGTTCTCTGCTGAAATGAAAATATCTGCTTTTCCAATGAGTGTGGAAGCAGTTATCTTTCACTTTTTAAAAAATCATCCAACCACCAAGCTGAGTTCTGGGAATGTAGTCCACAGACCCCAGAGCTGTTCTGTCTGCATCCACCGCTTCACAGCCTTCTCCATCATCGGTTACAAACCTGACCATTTGCCACATCTCACCCACCACACTTTGAAGTTCAGAACAAAGTTCTTCTGTTCAAAATCCTAAGCACACACAATAGTATTTCCAGCCTCCCCACTCATCCAGCTCCAGAGCTGCTTTCCAAAGCGTCCAATGAAGATCTGCTGCTTGGAGGAGGCTCCTGCCAATTCCTGGTTTTGTGTGCTCTGGCACTCTGATAGAAATAGTTTGGTGTAAAAGAACTAGTTCTTTTCCCTGTCCAGCAGCTTTCTTTTTCCACTCTTCCTGTATTATCTAATGGTATCACTATTCCTTTTCGCTGTAATGTGAGAATTTATTTTTAGGTGACCAGAACTGGCTGTTCTACTGTCTGGCTGTTGGACATGGCACTGCTGTCTGCTCAGGCAGGTGCAGCCAGGCTCTACTGGGCTGGCTGCCACAGCCAGGTGGCCTGGAACCAGCTGTATTCATGTGGATGTCCCACACTAGAACATGCATCAGTGCTCAGGTGCTGCAAAACTTGAGGACAATCATGTAACTTAACAGAAGTGCAGAAGTCTGGTGCCAGCTGTTTATACATGTCCCATGTGCTCAGAGAGCCACACTTCAAGAAACAAGAGTTTGCTTAGTGTAGCTGGCCAGAGGCTTGAAGTATCCTAAGGAGCTGCACAGCTGCAGCTGCTAGAGAAGAGTTAACCTCCCTTTGACTTACAGGGTCAGCTAGACACCAGTAGTAGAAGAAGTGACGTAGCACTCCTGAAGAGTTAATGACAGTCAGAGGAAAACTACAACCTGCTACCATGCTCTCGAATAGAAATAGGCAGTCCAAATTTACCTGTGTGCATCTGGCAAGTCACAGAAAAGGTTTAATGGGCACCCATCCAGTAAAAAAAAGTTGTTTGGCATCTCTGAGCATAAGTAGCCAGATGCAAGTCCAGTCAGGCATCTGTCAACACAAACACTATAAAACGCTTCATGTAGGTCATGTAGGCTTTGGACCTGCCAGGCTTGACAACATCACCTTTGTTGACTCGTGTTTGCTGCCACAGTCTTATTCCTGCCTTAGTCTTTCCTGTTTAAACTCCTTTCCCTGCCTCAAAGATGCATTTCAACCTAATTTAGCAAACTATCCTAAGAGAAAACCTTTGTCAATATGGACCAAGTCAGGATCCAACAGACTCTACGTACAGACGCAGGGGGCCAGACTAGCTATTTGCTCTGGTGAACTGAAAGTCAGTCTGTTTCTGACTTGGGCTCCATCGTTTGCAGAGGAGATGGCTTTGAATGTGTAAAGCCTGAAATAAATTTGAAACTATTCATGATTTCACTTTTGGGAACAAACCTGTTTTGAAGTGTAACAAATAAGGTAGTTAACTGAGCTCCACACATAAAAGTGTTCATCAGTAATTCTCAAAAGATTATTACCTTGTTTAAACCTGTTCTGAAAGACCACTTGCAGCCCAGAAGGCCATCTGCATTTTGGACTGCAATCAATAGAAGTGTGGCCAGCAGGTCAAGGTCTCTACTCTGCTCAGGTGGGATTAGGTACAGTTCTGGAGTCCCCAGCACAAGAAGGACTGTTGGAGTAGGTCAGAGGAGGTCATGGAGATATCAGAGGGCTGAAGCAACTTTGCGATGGGGATAGGCTGAGGGAATTGGGGCTGTTCCGCCTGAAGAAGAGAAGGCTGTAGGGGGACCTTACAGAAGTCTTCCAGCACCTAAAAAGGGCTACAGGGAAGCTGAGCAAGTGCTTTTTACAACAGTTTGTAGTGACAGGGCAAAGGAAAATGGCTTTAAGTGAGCAGAGGGATGATTGAAACTAGACCATAGGAGGAAACTCTTTACAGTGAGGGTGCCGAGGCAATGGAACAGGTTACCCAGGGAGGTTGTGGCTTCTCCATCCCTGGAAGTGTTCAAGGGCTCTGGGCAACCTGGTCTGGTGAGAGGTACCACTGCCCATGGCAGGGACTTGGGTTTGTGATTCTGTGATAGAAGAAGAAGATAGTAGAAAAAGCAGATTCTGATGGATATAAGGGTTAAGAGCTAAAGAATATTTCCAGGAATGTTCTTCCTCTAATAAGGAAAAAAATGCTTCCCTTTCTTTTGGATTTGCAGACAAATAGATTAAATAGAATCTTTACAAAAACTTTGCTCTATCTTCCCCAGGTCTGACAGATATCCCTTTGACTGTGTATTAGAATAAAAGTTGGTTTTTTAAGTCAACAACTGAAAATTAGGTGACGCCAGGCAACTCTCAATCTCCATATACACAAAACATGTCTTCTCTTAAAAAATAACAATTTAAGTTTATTTGTATAAGCCCATTATTTAATGAGCTGCCTTATATGCAGACATATTCACACTATATTAATAGAACCACACATGCTCTATCCAAATAATGTTTACCACATTCAAACACACAGGAAGATGATGGGAAAACAGATCTGATCAGAAGGAGAAGAAAGATATGAAAACCAATTCATTAAACTGATTTTTAAAGCAGTATTTGAGAGAGAAATGTGTTCCCAAAATACTGAACTAAGAAAAATCAGGTTCCTTTGGAGATGCATGATGGAGTGTCTATCTGATAGATACTATCATTCACAGTAACCATCTCTGTTAGTTCCTGACGATTCTCCTAAATCAAAAGGAGGCATATATGCCCAGGCAAAACTCATGAGGTTCAATAAGGCCAAGCACAGGATGCTGCACCTGGGCTGGGACAACCAGAGGTATCAATACAGGCTGGGGAAGACCTGCTGGACATCAGCCCTGTAGAAGAGGACCTGGGGTTACTAGTGGATGAAAAGCTGGCCATGAGCCACCAATGTGATGTTGCTGTCCAGAAGGACAACTGCATCCTGGGCTGCGTCAAAAGAAGTGTGGCCAGCAGACCGAGAGAGGGGATTCTGTCCTGGTGAGGTCTCATCTGGAGCCCTGCATCCAGTTCTGGAGCCCTTAACACAGAAAGCATGTGGAGCTGTTGGAGTGAGGCCCGACGAGGCCAAGAAAACAATCAGAGGGCTGGAGCACCTCTCTTACGAGGACAGGCTGAACATTCCCAGCTCCCTCAGCCTCAGACAAGAAGGCTCTGGGGGAACCTTCCAACCGCTGAAAGGGCCCTGTCAGAAAGCTGAGGAGGACAGTTCACAAGGGCAGGGAACGATAGGACAAGGGGTCGTGGCTTGATGCTGGAAAAGGAGCAGACTGAGGTTGGACATGAGGAATAAATTCTTGACTCTGAGGGTGGGAGATCCCTGGAACAGGCTGCCCAGAGAGGTGATGAAGGCCTCATCCCTGAAGCCATTCAAGGTGAGGTTGGATGGGGGTCTGGGCAGTCTGTTCTAGTTGGAGATGTCCCTGCTTGTTGTAGGGGGGTTGGACTAGATGGCCCGTAGTGGTTACTTCCAACCCAATGCATTCTATGATTCTATGAACACAGTATTACAGTTTTATTCTCTTGCATGTTGAAGCGGCACTGCATGATAACTCTAATGCAGAATTCACATTTAAAAGTTAAAAAAAAACCCCAAAACCCAAACTCCCCCAAATTTGAAAGATGTAGTAACTAATCATGAAAAGGAAGCACTTCTGTGTTGTGAAGGAGGTGATGATGTCGGAAGCAACCAGAGCAAGACACAGCTAAACAAAGGTTAGGATGTTGTGTCCTGAAAGATACCCTTTGGGCAGAAACAGAAGCTGCTGGGCAATCTCCTTTGACTTGTGTTGCTGACAAGTGGAATGGATTATTGTAATGACCCAGACTGGCTTTAGCAACTGAAAACATCTGAAGTTATGTTTTGCTGGAGACATGTCACGACTCCAGGGTATTACTGGGAAACCTGGTAGTGAGTTCTCAGTTAGCAAGAAGGTTCTTGAGTCTTACCAAGTAGAAATAAATTGAAGAAAAAAAGTAACTGAATAACTTGGAGGAAAAAACTTGAAATGAGTAGCATATCATAAAAATAGCTGTATTTTCTTTTGCTGGAAGAAGCTCCCATCACTTCACAGACGTAAACAAGAGAAAAGTGCCCTGAATTCCACAGCTAATCTGGTTAAGCAGACAGCATTCATGGGCTGTCATTCCAGCAGAAACAGTTCCTCACAAGCTTGAGTCACTTAGCAGCTTTGTGGAGTGAAGAGCCAAGAAGCAGGTGTTTGTATTTTTTGTGTGCATATGAGCAAAAGGATTTTTATTCAGTACATCCAGATCAGCACTGTGACCTTCAGTTCTGCTGAATGGGAAAGATTTAAAATAAGAGGGATTGAAATTTGTGCTCTCAGCATGATAGAAATGATAATAAAATTAGAAAATCCAAAGCTTTCACCTACAGTAGATGGTGATTCCTTCTTTAGTCTCAGATTCCATATTAACAGAAGACATTTTAAATTGTGTCAAAGGGCAGACCAGCACAGACTCATAGGAGAGGATCTACACTTTACCTATGGAACATACCTCCCTGAAAGCATTGTGTTCCCTGCACAGGATCACCCCAACTCTGCAGTGCACAGTCTATATGCAACAACCTTTTTGGGCAACATCATCTTTGGACAACATGAAACCTGCAGGCTATGTCTAAGTAAAAGAAAAAAATGGCAGTATGAACTGAACACACTCATATATCATCTTTGGCACCTCCATTTATTATTTTAGCTACTGCCATTGAAACACTAGAGGTGTGGACAGATATGCACCACTAGCATCCAAGATCCCTGGCATGAAGGCACTGAAAAAAGCTTTAGGTCTGTGTAAACATGGAAAATACCCCTCCCTTGACCTGCTGGTGACACTTCTTTTGATCCAGCCCAGGATCCAGCCCTCTAGGCTGCACTCATCATTGCAAAAACATCTTACAATCTCACCTCACACAAAGGGATACTCCCCAAAATATTCAGTGATATTCCTAATCACACAGTCCTAACCGTAGTCTCTTACAGGTTATTCTGATATCTCTGTGTGGGTATAAGATTCTATCCCAGTCAGCTCCAAAACATAGAGGATACATGAAGTATTTCTGTGACCTCATACTGAAGGTCAATAAGCAAAATCCAGAGCAGACATTCTGTTCTAAAGGAAATAATGTCAGACCTTAGGAAAACAAGGATTCAAGAAAACTTCTTACCAACTTTGTCACTGTTTTTTATACTTCAAAGGTAAAAACCCCTGTTTTTCAAAAAGGACCAGGAACATTGCAAGATTAATCTCTAAAAGGTTCTGCAGATGATAACTCTATACACAATTGGGATGAAGAAGAGAAATCCCACTGGGAGGAGATGGCAAGCCTGAAGCTAGTGTACTTGAGAATTTAAACTTTTTCAGAACACAAGTTTCTTACTCTTAGGAGCTGCTTGGCAAGAGGTTCTCTGAAGAAGGCAAATATCAGCATGGAGAAAGAATACAGAGATAACAAGGGATCATGCCTTAAATTACAGACTTAAAGAGGACACATGAAACAGTTGCATTCTTGGCTTTTTTTTCTCATGAAGATTTAGTTTTAATTAATTCATAGATTCAGCAAGTACCAGGCTGGAAGGAAACTCAAGGATCACCTAAGTCAACCTATAAAGGTAAAAGTTTAAATGAGATGTCCCAGCAGCCTGTCAAGCCAGGTCTGAAAACTGTCCAATGTAGGGCAATCAACCCCTTCCCTTGGGAGATGATTCCAGTGGTTAATTGTTCTAACAGTGAAGGATTTTCTTCTGGACTCCAAGTTTCCCCAGGAGCATTTCTGCTTCTAAATGGTGATCCAGGAGAAGCTTAAATAATTCAAAGCAGCTTTAGAAAGCCCATGACAAAACCATACTCTCATTAAGTTTGTAAAGTAGATCTTGCTGTATCAGTGCAAAAGTTGGTCTTATCTTTAATTGTCTGATATGATTATTAATTTTTTAAGGTTCTCTAGATACTATTTCACATACTGGAGAAATTCTGCTCATGGTCCTGCCAGACGGCCAGCTCTCAGCTTCCCAGTATCGTTGACACTCCCTATGTGATCAGTCTAAATGTATTTTCCCTAAAGCACCTGCAAACAAACAAAAAAAACCTGTTCTACATGACATGAGTGTCTCTGTGACAGAGTGCTGCATGAAGGCCCTAGAGAGAGGAGTCTGCAGAAACTTCACACAGTTCACATAAATATTCTTAAACATTCTGCGGCCATCAGCAGAGCCCTAGGTGGAACCCAGCTCTGCAACCTAACACAATTTATGTACACAGGATATACCAGAAAAGAATGTAGAGAGGTACAAAAAGGAACCAGGAGGAAAATATGCCAGCAATGTTAATTTGACTTTTACTTACTAATATGTAGGTAAGCAAATACATCCCACCATAGGTCTATAGACACAGGTGGTCTATTTTCTGAAACAACAAGCTCTCTCTGAATAACCTAAGGTGTGTTCTCAGGGACCTAAGATTTCAATAGAAAAATAATGTTATGTTTAGGTCCCATACAAAGGGGAAAGTTTAAAGATGTTTAGCTTTATATAAAAAGATTTCACCCTGCTAAATCATAACTTTCAAAGACCGCTTTCTTGCAGCACAAGAAATGAGTATCCCAACAAGGAATAAGTCAAGGAAGGGAGCCAAAAGACCTGCGTGGTTAACCAGGGAACTTCTAGGCAAACTGAAGAGGAAGAAGAAAGCCTATAGGTCATGGAAGGAGTGGGTGGCCAAGTGGGGTGATTATAAGGCTCTGGTAAGAGAATGTAGGGATGCAACGAGAAAGGCCAAGGCCTCCTTGGAATTAAACCTTGCCTAAAATTAAAGAGAGGTCAAGGCCAACAAAAAGAGCTTCTTCAAATACACAGCAGGTAAAACTAAAACTAGAGGCAACATAGGACCCCTGCTGAGTGGGGTGGGTGCCCCGGAGACAGAGGATGCAGAGAAAGCAGAGATACTCAACACTTTCTTTGTTCTGTCTATACGTCTGGAGGCAGTCTTGATATTAAGCTCCAGACTGCTGTGACTCCAGAGGAGGTTGAGGCAAGAGATGAGCCTGCCTTGGTTAATGAGGACTGGGTTAGGGATAAGTTGAGCAAGCTGGACGTACACAAATCCATGGGCCAAGATGGGATGCACCCGCGGAGGTCATTGCTAAGTCACTCTCCATCACCTTTGCTAGGTCCTGGGGAACAGGAGAGGTGCCTAGGGAATGGAGGGTAGCAAATGTTACCCCAATCTGCAAAAAGGGAAAGAAGGAAGACACAGGTAACTACAGACCGGTCAGCCTCACCTCCATCCCAGGAAAGGTGATGGAACAATTTGTCCATTGTTCCTGGAGAGGCTGTCTCCAGGCACATCAAGGACAGGAGGGTCATTAGGGACAGTCAGCATGGCTTTACAAAGGGAAAGTCATGCTTGACCAACCTGATAGCCTTTTATGAGGGCATAACCATGTGGATAGATGATGGCAGAGTGGTGGATGTGATCTATCTTGACTTAAGTAAGG
>VXBP01001619.1:188232-246296 GCA_013400115.1 Rhinopomastus cyanomelas
TTGGAGAAGAGGAGACTGAGGGGTGACCTCATTAATGTCTACAAATATTTGAGGGGTGGGTGTCGGGAGGATGGCACTGGGCTGTTCTCGGTGTCATGTAGCGATAGGACGAGGGGCAATGGTTGTAAGCTGGAACATAGAAGGTTCCACATCAACCTGAGAAGGAACTTCTTCACAGTGAGGGTGATGGAGCACTGGAACAGGCTGTCCAAGGGAGGTTGTGGTGTCTCCGTCACTGGAGATGTTCAAGGTCCGCATGGATGTGTTCCTGTGTGACTTGGTGTAGGTGATCCTGCTGTGTCAGGGGGATTGGACTAGATGATCTTTCGAGGTCCCTTCCAGTCTGTAATGATTCTATGATTCTATGATTCTAAATGAAAAGCGATCTCCTCAAAAGGCAAAATGAATCTACTGAGTTTGCAGATGGCTCTTCTGTCTATAAGGTTACTTCTTGATTCGATTCTACTGCTAAACAGTGAAGTGTACTTCCCACTTCTCCAAAAAAAGTGAAATACTTTTTTAAAAAAAGCTACCAGGAATAAAATCACAGACTCACAGAACATTAGGGATTGCAAGGGATCTCAAAAGATCATCTAATCCAATCCACCTGCCAGAGCAGGATCACCTAGACCAAGTTGCACAGGAACATATCCAGCATCAAGCAAACCATAGATAATCTATCAACTATCAGCATTCATTTTAGCCCTAGCTCCCCAGATTCCACACTTCATTTTGCTGCAAAATAATTTAGAGCAATGCAGGAAGCTGTCTCAGAAACGTCAGAGCTAACATACATCCTGCCTAACATACATCCTCATATTAAAAAAACCCTCTTAATCGTCCTATGGCATTTTCTGCCTCTGCAGACAAGTAGTTCTACACTCTATGGAGTCTACAGTTTGCGGGTGGCCAAATCTTGGCACCTTTTGAATACTCTGCAATGTGTGCTAGGGAAGAGAGGCACTTGTTTAAGCGACACCCCTCTTCATTTCTAAAAGAGGTCAATCTGTAAAGAACTCCAAGAGATTTGGAGCAGATGTTCCCTACAGGTCTTGATCAGTTAGCACTCCCTCACATTTCAGTGCTACAGCTACAATTAGATATATGAGAATAACAGGAAATCAAACTACAGCAGTTTCCGCAAATCACAGAATAGTTTAGGTTGGAAAGCACCTCAGAGATCACCTAGTTGCAATGCCCCTGCAACAGGCAGGGACACTTCTCACTACACCAGGTTGCTCAGAGTCCCATCCAAAGCCCACACTCCTGGAGTCCATGGCAGCAAACTTGCTGGACACCCTCCTCACTGCCCTAATGACCATGAACCATCTCATGATCGCTGCAGAAAAGGAAGCCCTTGAGTTTCAGATTCCCCACCAGTGCCCTCCTTGTGGGTTCCTCTACCACTTGGAGGAGGAAGTTATCTTAAATGCACTCCAGAAATCTGCTGGATTGCTTATGCCCTGTTGTGTTGTCCTTTCAACAGATGTTGGGGTGGTTGAAGTCCTCCATGAGGACCAGGGCTTGTGAACATGAAGCCACTCCTATCTAGTTGGTGAAGGGGCTGGAGGACATGCCCTGTGAGGAGAGGCTGAGGGAGCTGGGGTTGTTTAGTCTGGAGAAGAGAAGACCGAGAGGTGACCTTATTGCCCCCTACAACTACCTAAAAGGAGGTTGTAGCAAGGCTGGTGTTGGTCTCTTCTCTCCAATTAGTGATGATAGGACGAGGAGAAATGGCCTCAAGTTGCATCAGGGGTGGTTTAGATTGGATATTAGAAAGAAATTCTTTACTGAGAGGGTGATTAGATACTGGAATGGATTACTCAGGGAGGTGATCATGTCACCATCCCTGGAGGTGTTTAAGGAACAAGTGGATGTGGCGCTTAGGTATATGGTCTAGCGGTTAGACACTAGGAGAAAAGGTTGGACTCGATGACCCTGGAGGTCCTTTCCAGCCATGATGATTCTATGATTCTGTGATCTGTCTAAGAAGTGCCTCATCCACTTGATTTCCCTGGCCAGATGGCCTGTAGCACCCCACCGTAATGGTACCTCCCCTCTCTTTCACCCTGATTCATAAGCTCTCAGTTGTCTTCTTATCCATCCTCAGATGCAGTTCAATGCACTTCATCTGGTCACCGACATAGTGGGCAACACCCCCTCCTCATCAACCCTGTCTGTCCTTCCTAAAGAACCAGTACCTCTTCATTCCAACACTTCAGTCACAGGAGCCATCCCACCAAACCTCTGTGATGCCAGTGAGGTCACAGCCCTGCAGGCACAGGCACATCTCTAACTCTTCTTGTTTACTGCCCATGCTGCATACCTTGGCATAGAGGCACTTGAGTTTGGCTCCCAGCGAAGTGTCTGGAATTCCCTTGTGATATTTCTCCTGCACTTCCCTGTATATCTCTATGGCTGCAGAAGTCTTTTGCCCCTCTTCATGGGTGTCACCTACAGAGGTCCAAAATCTCCTGTTTATTCCCCGTGCCCAGAATGACCAGCATCAGGAACAATCAGGTTCACCCACTAACAGAATGATCCCAAATTTCAGTTTAACTAAATGAAAAGCAAATAGCAATGTTGAAAATGCCAGACTTAAAAATAAGGGATTTGTTTAGTTTTTTAAGTGAACTCAGACAACGTCTCTATTTGTTCTGCTTGTGGAAGTCTGGATAGCTTCTCTTCCCCCCCCCATTTTTGGCACCTGCTTTTAACCATGCAAGTTTAAAAAACAGCTCTGTGCCAACTGCCCAAACCACAGCAGGTAGTAAGGGCAATGAATGAGACCATTCAGCAGCCTGGCAACCTGCTCCTGACACTTGAAAAAGCAGCTCAGTTACAACTATTTTTCACAAGCTATTTGGAAGATTCCTCTAATTATGGAATGCCTGAGGAAGCTGCTTGAACTTTCTAACCTTTGGGAAAATGCTAAAATTCTTTTAACATGGTCTCTACTTTATTCACTGTGGTCTGGGTGAGTCTGACAGAAACCTTGAGTCCAGCAAGCAGAGGGAGAACAACACACTTAACAATCTAATAAAAACCATAGAAAAATAGAGCATGAATTTTAAAATGTAAGTGTAACTTAAAAAAATACTCCTCCCAGTGAAATATGGCAATTTATCATTTTATGTGTATGCTCCTTCACTGTTAGCTGTCAGGTTTTTAAAGAACAGCTTCATGAACGCACTTCACTGACAAGCACTTGCAGTGATCTTTACAGACCAGCTATATAGTTTGGGTGTTTAAAAATCACTTAAACAGAACTTGCAAAATTATCTAAATTT
Organism: Rhinopomastus cyanomelas; assembly: GCA_013400115.1. Lineage (NCBI taxonomy): Eukaryota > Metazoa > Chordata > Aves > Bucerotiformes > Rhinopomastidae > Rhinopomastus > Rhinopomastus cyanomelas. The sequence goes on from VXBP01001619.1 coordinate 191,523, forward strand.
ATAGAGAACAAACCTCCCTCTTTCCCTCACTCCCAGGAAAATTTCACTGTGTTGTAATTCTAATAAAATTTGTATTACTTCAGCTTTTGAAAAAGCTTCATAGGTGGGTATTCTGACACCACAGTGACACCACATGCAGTTGATACCAGGCTGACAGACGAAAATTAGCGTCTCCAGCTAGAGGAAAGAAGAGACTTCTTTATCTGGTTATGTTTAAAGTAGCTTCCAAAACAGTTTTGTAGAATCTCCTCAACAAATCCAAAGTCAAATTTTCATATTTGCTTCAAGTATTCAGTGGTCAGGCCCCTTGAAATATTTTTTTCCTAAACTGTGCACAAAATTAACTGGATACTTCTGCCCTTCCATTAGGAAGACACAAGTCCTGCCATCACCTGCATGTTTATACTTTAAAACAGATCTAGTGAAATCCAAAAACATTAAATATTTCAATAGTTATGCTATTTAATCAGAGAAACATTTATGGGAGGCAAGATGACTACTAATGTGAAACAGCTTGGTGGGTGTGATATCCTGAAAATGAATGGGTTTTCATTTCAGACACACTTCTGACATGAGTTTCAAATTAGCACATTCATTTCAACAGTATTTGTTGGGTTTGCTTTCAGAGGCAAGGGTAGAAGGAGTAAAAATGACAGAGGAATAAAAAGAGGGGGTGGGGAATAAAGTCAGGCTGGCACCATAACCAAGGTACTGGAAGACACTCTCCTAATACAAGTACTTCTGTTTTGTGATCTCTTACACTGGATGAAGACAGCCAATCTTTACACAGATGTAAAGGGATGGGATCACCACCACTGTGGTGTTGTTAGAAAGCACTCAGCAGTAATACTGCCTGACTCTGAGGAATGTCCCATAGGATATTTGTGTCAGTCCCAAAGGTTTCTGGATAGCCTATACATATGACACGTCCTTGGCTTCAGCATGGTTATCTAGTGTCTCTGTAAGTTAACTCAGTCAGAATACAACTGTACACATTTAACTGGGTGCCATCTATTTAAATATACTGCTATACTAAATAGAACTCCTCGATCAACAGTTACCTGAGCTGAGCATAACAAACTGCTTCAGTAGCCAGTTCTGCAGTGCCAGAATAAATAAAGCCAGCTTTCCATTACTACTTGAGAGTAGTACAACCACAATTACAAGTGTTAAAAGTATAAGGACTTCAAACCCATAAAAAGACTGGTACAGGACAGCTGAAGTAACACACTTTTAGTTTATTTAAAGAGATAATTCTTTATTGTATCTCAAAAATGAGATTATAGATAGGACCTGACAGCTCTACAAATTACTTTGACAGGCCTCTACTAATTACAGAAGAGTACGGGCATTCTGAAACTCAGAAGAAATCCTATTTAGTTCGCATTAGCCAGGTAAATATTTTCTTCCCCAAGATGTTTTCTAGCCCCATGCAGTCCAAGCAGCTGGTGTTGGAATAGAAAATACCCTCCATGTAAATATGAAGCAACAATCATCAGAAAACAAACAAAAAAAAAAGAAAACAACAACCAACCTCCACATTTTCCACAGCTACTGAATTCACAGATTTCCCCCCTTCTTATTTCTCTGGGTTAATGTGGCTATGAGCAGTAAGAAGCTGAAAAACTCCTGTATTAGCATTCCCTATGGAGGGACAGTGGAACTTTGTTCCACTCTGATCCTACCGAGGAGCTAACCCTCCACGATCACAGCAGCATGCAAATCCTCTTCACCACTGTGCAACAGAAAAGGAGAGAAGACACTTCTAACCCACGGGGTTGAGATTATTTACAAGTTTCCAGAGTGTCAGAAAGTGCACCACAAACTAGAAAACCCCATTACTCCTTTAATTTCATTGCAGGCTTTCCAATTTCGAAATCCTTTTGCAAAATTCCTAAGCATGTTTCTTTGAGAACTGCAAAACTGGAGGCCAGAGAGTTTCTTCAACGGAGCTGGTACAAGAGTCCTTTGTAAAAAGGTAGCAACCACTACCTTCTATTGGGGTAGAAGCACTTTAATAGAGAGGAAACTTGGGACAGACAAGGGTTAGAGCCTTCAGCCTTTGCCTCAGGCTGGTAACAAAATTGAAACTGACACCATGAGAAGGCACCAGCCACATGTATTGGCCCAAAGGTGGCAAAATAACTGCTATCTCAATCATTGTGAGATTTTACATAATGAACAGTTACTACAACTTTCTCAGAGTCCTTTTTAAACTACAGGAAAAATCTCCCACCAACATGTTCTTGCCTCTTCCTTCACACCTGAGATTACTCAACAGTCTTTGACACTAGGGCACACGGATTGTGCTGAGCGTGTTCAAAAATGATCACATAGTTAAAACAATAAATCTCAGCCCATTCACACAGAAAATTTTCAACAGCAGGAACACACTTAGTCACTTCCAAACTACCACAAGGACTTAGCTCAACCTTTCTTTGCCTTTTTCTCTTCCTCCTTCTTTTTGGGGGAGTGTATGCGTGAGGGTGGGATGGGGGGGCTGTGGTTGCTTGTTTTATTACAATTTATGCTTAATTGAGACATTCCATACTTCTTCCTCACAAGCAGTTATGTAATGTGGGGCTCATCCCAGTCCATCTGTGAGAAACCCAGATGATTGCAGTGAAAGTCAGTTCCCATTTCCCAAACGATGGTGTCACTTCCATGTCACTTAGGCAAGTATTTTCACTGACTTTGTGGGAGCAAAGCTGAAGCAGTGGGAGGAGGTGGGTTAGAAAGCTCCTGTAAGCATGATCTTTCTTCCAACAACAAACTGAACATTCAGTAAGCAAACACAATGAAACACTGCAGGCTGCTGAGAGTGGCTGGGACTCCAGTACCTATTTCATACAGTGCAGAGAAACTCTACTGGGAGCCTCTTTACTGCAGTCAAGTGTAGGACTTGGGCAAATACATTGCCGTAACCTTCACCAGGGGTTCCTCTACACGGGAAGAAACAGAAAATAACTAACTAAAAAACAAGTTATTGAGTGGTGCAATGGATCAAACTTTAATCCTATTACAGTAGTGGGACAGGGGAGCAGGAGGGAGTGAAGGCACTTTCACCTATAGCAAAGACAAGGTTCTAAATGCATAAGAGGAGCACCTGAATGTTTATCCCTCGAGAACAGGTATGCAAATAACCTGTGCTGTTTAAAACGTGTGGTCACCATAAATAGCTGTCCTTAAGCACGTCTGCTGCCTGTATTTTTGCACACGCAAATATACTCTAAAGCCCACCTTTGACAGGCATGTTAGAGCTACATCTTGTTAGTGCTCTGCCAACAGGGTACATCCCTACACAAAAGCAGCGAGCACCAGTTCTAGGTCAGCTTCCCATACCCACAAAAATATGACCTCGAACCAACATAGCAGCACAAGACAGCACAATAAGGTGGAGTTCAGATTAAACACATGCACAAGGGGTATGCCTGCACACACCTTTTGACCCCACAATCATCCCTATTTATGCAGAGGCACACAAGGATTATTCACCTTCCTGCCCAGGAGGAGGCAAGGCAGGAAGTGAGGCTGCTGAGCAAACACCAGTGTAGGCTGTTGGTGCTTTTGTACTGTAAGTGGGCCTGCTCTGGGGGTATTTATGAATTAGGCTGGGTGTTAGCACAAAGCTCTGTGTGCATAGAAACGTAGCCTGCTGTTCTTAGCTTTGTTAACCAAATATTGTCAAATTAGCAACAACCACATTCCCCACTGAGCGCTGTGTATTTAAAAACAAAAAGGCTAGTTTTGGATTTCTGTGCTCCATTCAAAAACAAGGAGGGGGACTGGAGCTGCATGTCTCCCAGAAGGAAATAAACTTTATTCCCACACATTTACTACTCTGTCAAAAGTGGCTGACTGGATACTCATTTAAATTTATAGAGGCTAATTTTTAAATTAAAGAAATTGAGAAGTTACACAAATAACTTCAGGACAAAGCTTCCTTCTCAAGAGGATTCAGTAGATCTGAATGCACAGACAACGGAGTAGAAATGACTTCTCAGACAAGCAAACACACTCTGAAAACAACCAACCATACTGGGCACACAAGCTTAATGGAGAAAGTAGGCTCTGGTCTGAAGACCCCTGCAGCAGAAAGGGTTTAATCGACAAAAACGAAACATAGTGCTGTTTAAAGGATGGCTAGGAAGAAGAATACAAGAAAAGACTGTTCAACAGCACATTAAATAAATGACTACACTAGTGGTTAAGTCACAACATTAATACAGCCCTCCAGCAGGCAAAGGTGTTAGCACAATTGTAAGCAGAACAGACTTGATGGTCCATTGGTCTCCTTCAGTACAATAACTAATGTTCTAGGATATTTACCTTAATACATAAAAGCCAGAAAACACTGTCACTTGAAGACTGTGGAATTAAACAAAGACACAAAGCAGGTAAAACTCAGCCCATGTTAACCTGCCATTCCGCAGCACAGTCACACAGTTCAGGTCCACCAGCTCTGGATTTTCGTTGGAACGGTAACAGGTGTCCCTGCTGTACCTACCACGCATGACCACTCGCAGCAGTGTACATGATTTGTTAGTATTCCTGTCACACAGCATCCCAGCACCCTTGTCTGACAACAGTATTTCTACAATTAGTATTAGGATATGGGTGCATGTATGTTCTTTTGCATAGATACTGCTTGTGCCTCCTCCCCCAACAGCTCCCCAGACAGCTTCCACAAATGGCTTAAACTTAACTGAACAATAAATACATGGTCAATTCATCTTGTAGCACAGGCTCACTTTCCTTTAGTATCAACATATATCAACTATCTTTGGTTTTCCACTGATCTGTAGTGTAAAGGAAACAAAACATTCCAAACATTCAAAAACCACAAGACTGAGTACCTTATGACAGTGTAAAACCAGCCTGCAGCTGGCAAATAGGCTGCTACATAGATAATTTCTCTGTAGGCATTTTTGCTCAGGATATTTAATAAAAGTGAAGTGCACTAAATACTTAGTTCTATAGTTTCATCTTCCGTCATTATTATTTTGCTCTTCAATGATGTTTCTGAGTCCCAAACAATCAAGGACTTAAGGTTACTGCCTGTTTAATATTGGACACAAATCAAAGTGTTGCTGAAATGCAATATTGCATTATATATTGGAAAAAAGAAGTCACAATGTGTGGACACAGTCTATTAAGCAAAAGTGGTTTAACAAGGTTTAACAGCTAAAACAAGTTTATAATTTGAAAAACAAGAAAAAGCAAATGAGATAAGCTGTAACCAGGTTTGAACCAACACCAGCAAACCAGGATTAGTTTAAATTCAATAAACTGAAACAATTTAATAGGAAAACCATGCATCTAGTAAAAATAAAAACATTTGATTGAACAAACCTTTAAGAAACTTTATTGCTGACTGGGGAAAAACTCAGAAGACCCCATCAGTCCCAAACATCAGTGTGTATGATAGTTGCAAATGTAAGCGACATGGATCTGTACCTGTTTATTACAACCAGATGCAACCAAGTTCTCACTGTTTATAGTAAATCGAGAGTTTGTAGCACAGAAACATTACTTGTAGACTACATCATAACATGTAGTACTGAACCTCCAGCATCAAACCAAAGTGTAGAAATACATGAGGATAACAATCTCCTAAAATAACTGCTTAAAAGTATCTTTCAGGTTCTCATCCAACTCCCCTATTAACATCTTACATTATTTTAAGTGCTCCATTTGTAACCCAATGAACAATTACTCACATAAGTAGTCTCCACAGACTTTAGTGGGGTTACTCCTGAAAGTAACAGTGCAGCAAAGTTAAAAATGCAGAGTTCTCTCCTTAGAACACTTCAGAAATCCAAATGAAGCACTCAGAATTCCCACCCTTACTCAGAAGCTCATGATTTTTCTGGTATTACTTTTCTCAGTTCTAAAAACAAAGGGGCCAAAAAATTTTAGAAAAGTCAAGATGTGAGCAATACAACTTCATTAACAATAAGAAATCCCAAGGAACGAGAAGAAAATTTCCCCCCCAAACCTTAACAGGATCTAGGATACCTCCCCAAAATAGCTTCCCCCACCCCTAAAAAACACACATACACACAGATAATTACTGCTTACTGATTTTGGGGGAGGAGCTTGTGTCCAGCAGTCACCCAGTTGCGTAGAAAAAAATCATATAAATACTGCAAGGTGACACTTGAAATCATCAGCTTCTGCTCACTCTCCAGTGGCAGAACAACTCCTCAGCTGAGGAGGAGTCACTGCTCTACCACTCTGCTTTGGAGCTCCACAACCATTTGGTAGGTTGATGATTTCATTTCATTCTATTTGGCTTTGAAGGTAACTTCTTACGGGATGCGTTTTCTGGCTGGGGAGGGCAGTGGGTTGATATTTAAGGACCAGTGACAACATCCTTACTATCACTGGGGCCATCTGAAAGGCTACAGGTAAGTCCAGTTTTAAGCAAGTCAACATGGGATGTTTGTCACTGATGCTGAAGGAAGCAGGGTTTCATTTCAGCATTAGACAGAGGCACTAAAGTTGTGGTAGAGTCTATGTATTTCCACTGAAAATTTGTCTCCATTTCAGGAGTTTTGACATCTGCAACTCCTGAACTGACTTTCATAGCTTTAGTGTAACTAGGAAATGGTTTTCCCTAAGGATGAGACCTTTAAGATATTAAGAGATATATATACATGAGAGTTCAGAACTCCTATACAGGAGTTCTATCCTGATTCCCTTTGTCTTCCATGACTTTCAACAGTGAAAGCAGGAGGAAGCAAGTACGGAATATTGTTAACTACCAGTACTTTAAGAAAACTCATTTATTCATGCACAAGAAACAGAAAGGAAGAGTTTTCCTTTATAACAAAATGCTGTCTCCCCTTTCTGACACAGGACAGATTTGGAAACATGCATTTAGAAATATCCTTCCTGCTGCTGTTTTGTCTGAACATTGTCCATGGTAGCAATGGATATTTTTCGGAGCGGTATCAGAAACAATCCAGCGTGAAGGGGCCACAGTTTCTACCATTCAACGTAAAGAGTCAAGGTAAGTTTACTAGTTTTTTGTAATAAACTAACACAATTATTCTTAGTGGGTCAATACATGAACAAAACCTCTTTAATTGCACTGCTGGTATCCAACAGTTTAGGTTTATCAAAATAGTGCCATCACTGCAGGAAGAACTGGCAGTGGCTTGGGTTGCCTCCTGTTTACAAAGACACACATCTGTCACAGACAGAATTTTTACACAACCACTCAAGGCAAATAAAGCAGCAACAAAACCAATCATGGCTGTAGGTCTGATTTGCAGTACTGGGAATACTACAGCAGGGTCAAGGTGGATGGGTCTCTGAGCAACCTGGTCTGGTAAGGGGCAGACACCTATGGCAGGGGGGTTGGAACTAGATGGTCTCTTAGGTCCCTTTCAACCTACACCACTCTCTGAGTCTATGATTACATAATGATGTTCAAGATGCTAATTACCCTCACATTTCTTGTTTCAATTGGTGAGAAGGTTTCTAAAAATAAAAATCTATATTGCATTGTAAATGACATTTTTATTGTCACTTACAATACTCAAAGACCTTTGCATATTCTGTCATGTTGTCTCTACCCTAACAGACTTCAGGTGTGAATTTAAAGACATATGTGACCAGCAAGGCCAATGAAGACCATTTTAAAGTCTAAGTCATAAAAATGTGACATAAACCTCTACATAGTTTGGTTGGGTTTTTTTTGAGAGTTATTTAAGCTTATACTTTAATTATCAGACTAATATATAACTAATTATTGTAAAAACTTATTATTCAGTCTTGTGGGAGCTTGAAAAAGCACTATACAATTGCAATGCTGTACACTGCGATACCTTATTTCTGGGCATCCTCTCTGCCCTTACAAGTAAATGGATGGCTGCACTCAGTGTTTAAAACTATTCAAGTTCTGTTTTACTTTTAGATGCTTAGGCCAAAGTCTCTTTAAAACACTTTAAATCCAAAATTTGACTTCCTAGGCACTGGTGCACTAGTTATATTTCATGAACAGTCCCACCAAGTAAGAGCAGTAGTGTTTATATAAAATTACCATCACTACAATCAAGACAACTGGATCTTCTTTGTAAACATCTCTATCTCAATCTAAAAGACAGAATTTTCTCTCAGACAGCAACGGGATCTTCGGAATAGCCTTCAATTTTGCTGTATCCCTCCTACTTTTATTTGTAATAATCATACTTGTGCAAAAATGAGGAAACTGAATAAGGGACTCAGAAAACAGCATTTGCAAATAAGCCTCTCTTCACCAGAAAAGGGACATTTTAGGCAACATCTGCATTAGAAAATAGGGTAGCACAACAGAAGCAGATCTAGAGAGCAGAACAGTTGCTACTCAGAGCACTGCAAAAAGATTACATTCATTTAGGAGCTTCTGTTTCAGAATCACTCTAATCTGAGCCCTAGATTGGATGCTTATAAGCAGCACACATCAAGGCCAAAGACACAGTCCTGGTCTCATCCCAAATGCTCCAAGAATGCTCAGCAATAAGAAGCAAGAGGAAGCAGCATGGCTGGGAAACACCCTGTAAAATGCTCTTCTGGGCTGTACTAAAACACTGCCACAGGCTCAGCCTCTCCTCATGAGAGAGCTGCTGCTGTTCAGACTGTAGTCTGTGATTCTGTGATTTATTCCTTGCCTTCAGCACAAGGATCTTCCAGAACTCTAGTAGCACACTCAGATTTAGTTACATGTATGGAAACAGCTACTCTAAAGAGCTGCTAACTGGAATTCCCACTGAGCTAAAGTTGCTTTTCCTTCTTCCCTTATTACCTTCTCAGAACATTTCCCCCTCATTTTACTCAGAATAACTTACACACTTATATTTATTGCTGTGAAGCACAACATTCACTTTGTTATCTTCTACCACACTTCTCTTCTGCTTGTAATGTTATTTTCTTCCCCTCTAGAGAAAACATTTGGAAACTGGAAAACCAGCAGGGAGCAGGGTAGACAGGGAATGGGGTGAAAGGGAGAAGTGAAGTGTCCTTGAACTAAGTTTTCACTTCATATACTAGCACTGAATCTAATGCACATGAAACTTCATACTTAAAATACTTATTACATCAAAATGTATGAAGTGTAAAATGCTGTCTGTTTAGGAAAGGTAAAAATATATTAATACTAGACCTCAAAAGCAGGAACTCCCTACAGTTTTACAGATATGAGGGTCCAGCCATTCAAAACTGCTTTATAAATCTTCATTTGGAGCACTGGAAAGCCAGTCCTCCAGCTGGGAAAGCAAACAACCTGTAGAGTGTTTTTAGTAGATTTTAAAGTGGATAGACTTAGAGAACATAATTTGTAGCCTGAGATGATCACGGAAGACTAAAACAGGAGACTACTGAATCTAATGAATCAAATTGTTGTCAGTTTTTCCATATGGAAGTAGCTGAAGCAGCACATAGCAAGCATTTCATCATAGCATACTGTCCCTACTTGGTTGTCAAACATTGGTTTCTAGAAGTTTAGGTATCAATTACCCTTTTGTTTTCACAAACTAAAATATTGTGGAACTAAGTTTCAGTCTAGGTCCAAACTGGTGACTCAAGACAACATCTCATCAATTATATGATTTCTGTTGGCAATGTAAACTTATTCAAGCTTAATTTAATTTGGTGAAATTCTTTTAACTGTTTTAAAAATCTTGTTCTTGACAGCTTTCTAACCAGCATATGCTTTGCTTTTCAATATGTTCAGTGCTACCATTTCTTAAAAATCACCAGGGCATCATTTTTAAACCAGTTGCTATTTGTCTTGAAATCTTTGAAAGCTCCTAGTGGAAAATAATCAGGTTGGATGGGGCTCTGGGCAATGTGTTCTAGTTGGACATGTCCCTGCTTGTGACAGGGGTGTTGGACTAGATGCCCTTTGGACGTCTCTTCCAACCCAACATATTCTATGACTCTAAGACACAAAAAAATAGTAGCCAACAACTACTTAAATTTACCTGCTCAAAATCCCACATCATTAATTCCTCAGAGGGCTTAGCATTGTCTCTAGATAGAAAAATTAGCAAACATTTTAATCTAAAAGCAGCACTTCGAAACTCACAGAAAATCTAAGAACATTAACAAAGCCTGTAATGTCTAATGCAAGAAGAGTAGTTCTTAAAATTTGCCTAATCTTACATCTACTGCATAACAAGAAAACTGAATGTAGGAGTTCAAGTAGTTAGAAAACTAACAGTATCAGTAAGATACCAGAGTGCACCAGGCTTGTCACTGGGGTTCACAGATTCCAGAATATCCTTTGCAACTGAGAAGGATTTGTTTACCTTTTCAGTTTGTCAAATCACAGCCACCGCTTTCTTTCTGTGTTTAGGACTTTAGCGACTTGGTCTAGGTGATCCTGCTCTGGCAGGGGGATTGGACTAGATCCTCTTTTGACATCCCTTGTAATCCCTAATGTTCTGTGATTCTGCAATTCTGTGAACAACTATCTTCATTGCTTCAAGGAGTACGAGACAAGAAAGTGTGCCAGATACAGCAATACACATTTATGCTGATTTAATGCATCAGCAAAAGGGAACATGCAGTAGGAAGACAACCATCCAGATCCAATATCAAAATCAAATGTAGTTTATACACACTTAAAACAAAAACCCCAACAATAGAGTCAAGAATAGTTTCGTCCCTCCATCTCAATTTTCGGTTCATCAAAACTAGCCACAGACTGAAAAAATCAAGTTTCTTTTCAGAGACAGACTGTTAACTTCACACATACACACTGTTCTTTTTGTAAGAGACCGAAACAAATTGTAGCTGATCAACTATCACTCTTATCTAAAGCACCAGAATATGTCACAATTACAAAAGCCCCTTCAGGTTTTGATTCTTAAAATGTCTTCTTAACATTAATAATAAACATGTTATTTCATTCCAAAATGCTTCCAGTCACTGCAGACTACTGAAGTAGTCTCACATGAACCTGCAATGCGCCACTAATCAGCACCCAAATTCCAAGGTGAAGCTGCAAGCTCCCACAAAGGGCTCAGAAAAAGAGGCAGTTTGGTTGGTTGTTCTTCTGTTGGAGACATTTAGTTAAGTGGCTCCACCTGCAGCTTTCATAACTAACAAAATGAAGCATTATTAAGAAAAAGAACAACCAAACTAAACACCACAGAACTTTGACTGAAGTAAGAAGAATTATCAATCCTGAGCTTGTGACCATGTGACTGTTTTGCTTGTCATAAAGATCTTTAAGGTAATATTTGAAATTAGAGCATTCAGATCTTTGCCTTTTGGAAGGCAGGGAGATGGGGAAGAGCAAAAAAGTCTCACCCTTTAAAACGTGACACAGTAAACTCTCACAAAAACAGCTACATCTGCACACAAAGCTTTCTCTGGCACCAGTCACCATTGAGATGCAAGCCTGATAACACGCTTCATTAGTTACCTGGGGTTTCTTTTCCCCCTCCTTCCTTTACAGTTTACATGACTTGCACAGCATCTTTTGAACTTTCCAATGACCTTGCAGCTCACAACAGAACTCCATGAAATTTGCTCTTGTTATCCATAAAGAGCTCTGAGAGACACTTTTGCTATGAAGTTCTCAGGGACCAAACAGTATTAGAAACTTGACTTTCATGAGGTTCAGGTTAACCCTTTGCACATTTCGCCACCTTGCTACAAGTCTGCAAATCTGTTACGGCTGACTGGTTTCCTCTCTCTCACAGGTATGCAGCTGAGGGGTGAACAAGGACCCCCTGGCCCTCCAGGCCCTATTGGACCAAGAGGACAACCAGGTCCTGCAGGAAAGCCTGGGTTTGGAAGTCCTGGTCCCCAAGGGCCCCCTGGTCCTCCAGGACCACCTGGATTCTCTGCAGTTGGAAAGCCAGGCGTGCCAGGTCTGCCAGGAAAGCCAGGAGAGAGAGGACTAACTGGTGAGAAAGGAGAAGCTGGACCCGTTGGCCTTCCAGGAGCAAGAGGACCACAAGGACCCCCTGGTATTCCTGGCCCTGCAGGACTGTCTGTCCCTGGCAAGCCAGGACCACAGGGCCCTCCAGGAAGTCAAGGGCCAAGGGGCCTCCCTGGCGAGAAAGGGGAGCCAGGAATCCCTGGGATGAACGGACAGAAGGGAGAAAATGGATTCGGCATTCCAGGCCGCCCCGGCAGCAGGGGACTTCCTGGACCGCAGGGCCCCCGTGGCCTCCCTGGTCCCACTGGAGTGGGTAAGCCTGGCGAAAGCGGGCTCCCAGGTCAGCCAGGTATGAAGGGTGACCGAGGCTTTCCCGGCGCACCTGGTGCAGCTGGCATGCCAGGCCCTCAGGGTCCTCCAGGAGAACCTGGAGAAGCTGGCATTGGCAAACCTGGGCCAGTGGGACCACCAGGAGCAGCTGGCATCCCAGGAGCCAAGGGACACCCAGGACCTGCAGGCCTGCCAGGATCCCCAGGTCTTCCAGGATTTGGAAAGCCAGGATTGCCAGGGATGAAGGGACACAGAGGACCTGAAGGTCCCCCTGGCCTGCCAGGACCTAAGGGAGACCAAGGCCCAGCTGGTGTGCCAGGAGAACCAGGGCCCATGGGGCCACCAGGGAATGTGGGCCCTCAAGGACGCAAAGGCTTGCCTGGTGACAATGGCCTGCCTGGCCTCAAAGGGGACATGGGTCCTGCAGGCCCTCCGGGATTCCCAGGAGCCAAGGGTGAACGAGGTCTCCCAGGAGTAGAGGGAAAACCAGGTTACCCGGGGGAGCAGGGTCTTGCTGGTCCTAAGGGTCAGCCAGGTTTCCCAGGTCCAAAAGGTGATGCTGGCCATGCTGGGCTGCCCGGTCTGCCTGGTCCAATGGGTCCCCAAGGAGCCAAGGGAGTGCCAGGCATCAACGGTGAGCCGGGTCCCAGAGGTCCTTCAGGGATACCTGGGACCAGAGGTCCCATCGGCCCCCCTGGCCTGCCAGGAGCCCCTGGTGCGAAAGGTGAGCCAGGAGCACCCGGACTGCCAGGCCCAGCAGGAATTTCTACAAAAGGCTTAAGTGGCCCCATGGGACCACCTGGACCCCCTGGGCCAAAAGGCAGCAGTGGAGCGCCTGGCTTGCCTGGCCCACCAGGTCCTCCTGGTCCCCCTGGCCAAGCTGTGATCCCACAGATGCCTGAAAGCTATGTTAAAGCAGGAGAGCTGTCAGGAATGTCTTTCACGAAAGGAGGAAACCAAGCTCTTAGAGGGATGCCAGTGTCAGCTTTCACTGCCATCCTCTCCAAAGCCTACCCCGCAGCAACAGTCCCCATCAAATTTGACAAAATCCTGTACAACAGGCAGCAACACTATGACCCCAGAACAGGAATCTTCACCTGCAGGATCCCTGGACTGTACTATTTCTCCTACCACGTGCACGCAAAAGGAACAAATGTCTGGGTGGCACTCTACAAGAACGGTTCCCCGATCATGTACACCTATGATGAGTACACAAAAGGATACCTTGACCAGGCTTCTGGTAGCGCTATCATTGACTTGATGGAGAATGACCAGGTATGGCTCCAGCTACCCAATTCAGAATCAAATGGTCTCTACTCCTCTGAGTATGTTTACTCTTCTTTCTCAGGTTTCCTATTTGCTCACATTTAACAACATCCCACTTACACAGTCCTGACATTTTCTCCTTTAGACCATTGTAACCAAGTGATTTGACCGGCCATTAGCAGGTCATGCAAATTTTGCAGCTGGAATGGAGGAGAGTGAAAAGGCAGAACAGATTTGTTGAAACCTACTAGGATAATATTGTATGGTTTTAAAATCTTGTCATAAGAAATTTGTTTCAAATGATGATTGTCTGAATAAATGCAACATTAAAATTTTATCAATTAATAATGCACCAGTCTCTCTCTTTTTTTAAAAGATAACTACCAGAATTTCTAACTATCACTTCTTCTAACACATGAAGTAGCCATTCCAGGACTCACTATACTGAGTAATACAGTATCACAGTATCACAGTATTATCAAGGTTAGAAGAGACCTCATAGATCATCAAGTCCAACCTGTCACCACAGAGCTCAAGGCTAGACCATGGCACCAAGTGCCACGTCCAATCCTGCCTTGAACAGCTCCAGAGTTGGCGACTCCACCACCTCCCTGGGCAGGCCATTCCAGTGGCCAATGACTCTCTCGGTGAAGAACTTTCTCCTCACCTCAAGCCTAAATTTCCCCTGGCGCAGCTTGAGGCTGTGTCCTCTTGTTCTGGTGCTGGCTGCCTGAGAGAAGAGAGCAACCTCCTCCTGGCCACAACCACCCCTCAGGTAGTTGTAGACAGCAATAAGGTCTCCCCTGAGCCTCCTCTTCTCAAGGCTAAACAATCCCAGCTCCCTCAGCCTCTCCTCATAGGGCTTGTGCTCAAGGCCCCTCACCAGCCTCGTTGCCCTTCTCTGGACACGCTCAAGCACCTCAATGTCCTTCCTAAACTGAGGGGCCCAGAACTGGACACAGTACTCAAGGTGCGGCCTAACCAGTGCAGAGTACAGGGGCAGAATGACCTCCCTGCTCCTGCTGGCCACACCATTCCTGATGCAGGCCAGGATGCCATTGGCCCTCTTGGCCACCTGGGCACACTGCTGGCTCATGTTCAGGCGGGTATCAATCAGCACCCCCAGGTCCCTTTCTGTTTGGCTGCTCTCCAGCCACTCCGACCCCAGCCTGTAGCTCTGCACGGGATTGTTGTGGCCAAAGTGCAGGACCCGGCACTTGGACTTATTGAACGCCATCCCGTTGGACTCTGCCCAACTGTCCAGGCGGTCGAGGTCCCGCTGCAGAGCCCTTCTGCCCTCCAACTCAGACACATCTGCCCCCAGCTTTGTATCATCTGCAAACTTGCTGATGACTGACTCAATGCCCTCATCCAGATCACCTATGAAGATGTTAAAGAGGATGGGGCCCAGTTACCTTCAGTTACTTCAGAAGTCAGTTGTCCCAGGTATACCAGTCATCATAACAGCTGAATGATATACTTCAGGAACATTCTGCCATCAGATAGCTTCATCTTTAAGCCATCAACCAGGAGTCAAAACCACAACTCCAACAGAATGTACACCATCTGTCTGTTTTAATTCACTGAATACCTTAAGAGAAAGGTAGATTTACAAATTATTCTGTTACTGAACATCTAAGGCTTTCATAATATGAAAAACAATCAAATCAGAAGCTTGTAAATCCACTTAGCTTTGTCTTATGAACATTCTGTAACCTGCAGAAAACTCTATAGCACTACAGTGTAGTGTAAAACAACTACCATCAAATCCAGACACAAGAACACATGCAGACGCCCACAGAATCAGAAATTCCCACCACTGGAGGTAATTTTTGTACCCATCTGCAACTGAACAGCTCATTACTTTACAACATAACAGTGTGAGAAAAATATTTTACCTGCTTGATAGATTTATCAGATTGTGACTATAATTAGTCAGTAGACATAACATTTACTGTACAAAAAACATCCATCTGTGATGGCACTATGAAAAGTTAATAAGCTATGTGAATAAGCTAGCTCAGTAAAATCAGTGCTTATACATGATGAAAGCAAGAGAGTCCTGTGTGACCTGGTCTAGGTGATCCTGCTCTGGCAGGGGGATTGGACTAGATGATCTTTTGAGAGGTCCCTTCCAACCCCTAATGTTCTGGGACTCTGCGACACATTATCTCCAATGCAGTTACCTTTTATGTGCCTTGAAAGCATCTTACTCACCAAAACCTTATGAACTCTTTAATTATTACTTTTAGCTTTTGTTTTTTAAACAGAAGGCTTTATTCTCTTGCACTGAAAAGTACATAGGTCCATGCTTAGAAGATCTGTGATATTACCAATTCTTCATGCAAGCTGAACACTAGGCTTCTTACATTGTGGACATGAGAAATCAGCAATTTCATAGGTACTTGATAACACATTGGGATTAATAAAAAAAAAAAGCACCTTTTGGTTGATTCATCATTAGGAAAACTCCATAATGTTTTGGGAACTGAAATGAGCTACCCAGAAAGCAGCACTGCAGAACTGTTTTTCTCCCCTTATTAAGTGCTACTGGATGAGGAAGCCTGTGGTTTAGACAAAACAATAAACACTGAAGTACAGAGTGCAACATGAGATACCTGCTTCTTTGAGCAGCCAAGCTGAATGGGGCAAGCGAAACTAGTACAAACGATTACAATTTAGTATTGCTATGTGTTACTAAATTGTATTAGTAATAACAATGTATTACTATTACAAACACTGCTCACAAACATCTGTATGGCAGTAAGACCGTGTTAGGCAGTTTGTCCTGCTCCGGCAGGGGGGTTGGACTCGATATCTCTTTGGGCCCCTTCCAACCCCTAACATCCTACGATCCTATGCTGGCAGCGAACTGCACCACAGCATGTAAGCGGCAACCCTGCAACAGTTTCCTTTCAAGCTAAAATAAAACTCAAGACATTTGAGACCGTATCAACTGTCCCCACTTTTCTACATTCCTGTTTTAGGGAAAATATTACAGATGTCCTAAGGATCTCTCTCATGTCCACTAAAAACGCTTTCCTGTGCGAAAGTGCCTGCACGAGTTCCACAGCACTTTCCAGTATGTAAACATAGCATGGGCTGCTGCCCATACATTGAACCGATCGGACACTTTTGTTCCTGAAACAAACAGAGGGACTAGGTGTTGGAGCTGGAAAATGCTGCTCCACAGTTGTAAAGGTTCTGGTTAGTTGCTCTAGCATACATTTCCATATGTAAAGCACAGGTTTACAACTGCTGGAGAGAGGTGCTTAGTGCTCACTGTCCTGCAAATCAAAGGAGTCTCTGCACAAGAAACTGGTCCCCTACAGTATTAAAAACATAGTTCACTAATCTTTATCATCCACCCCCTTTACATCAGGTGTTGTCCTTTAACGCCTTTGCTCCTCAAAGGAGCACCCAGGACCTCAAATGTGTTTACAGCTTGACACATCAGGCTTTTCTGAAGGCTTTTCATAATTGTTCAGACATTAAGTTATGAAGAAAGCAACTCTTAACAGGGAAAGTTAGCGACTGCACACCAAGCTGTGGCAGAAGCTCAACTTACATCTTGATTTTAGTGGATTGTCAATTTAGAGAGGACCTTGAGAAAGTCTAAGGTGGTTAAATTTGTTTTTCAGTATTTTCTCCACATGGAGACAACTGACCTACTGGAAGACAAAGCTCTTCCAGAAACCACATCTCTTTGGATCATGGAGGGGGGAAAAATGCTACACAAGATCAAAATGAAAACACAGAAGCCTGCAAGAGCACAGAACTCAATCACAAAAGGTTTGGAGTAGATTATCCTCAAGGGCCCTTCCAACCTGTTGTACTGTGAACTGAAATTTTTGAAGCTGTAAGGGGTCAAGCACACAAACCACAGAAACAATTCCTTTTGTATTTAGCTGGAAAGCCCAGCTGAAAAGTGTAACAAACACACTTTGTTTCTCTGATAATTTCAGAGAAATGATCATCAGTGACAGATTTCTTAAGTGCGTCCTTGGAACCTGAGAACAGATCCCATTAAGCTTTTTTTAAGGACAATTCATGAAAGTCTCTGCTGCCATATCAGCCAGATCTTTTTACTTCCAATGACTGAAAATAAAACTGAAGTGATCATTCCCCTCTACTCAGCTTTGATGAGGCCACATCTGTGTCCAGTCTTCGGCCTTTGGTACATTGAAGGGCTGGAGAGGGGACAGAGGCAGCTACCAAGCTAATAAAGGATTTGGAACCTGTGCCCTTTGAAGAATGGGGGAGGACTCTGGGCCAGGTTAGCTTGGAGAAGAGGAGAATAAGGGGAGACTTTATTGTTCTCTACAACTACTGGAATGGAGATTATAGAGAGGTCGGGGTTGGTCTGGTCTTCTTAACGGCCAGTGAGAGGATATGGGGAAATGATCTTAAGGTGCACGAGGGATGGTTCAGGATGTGTGTCAGGAGGAATTTCTTTCCTGAAAAGGTTCTCAGGCATTGGAACAGTCTGCCCAGGGAGAGCGTTAAGCCATTTTCGATGGAGGTGATTAAGAGAAGGGTGGATGTTGCACTGGGGACAGGGTTTAGCAGTGATAATAGGGCTAGGAAAAGGTTTGGGTCAATGATCTTGAAGGTCTCTTGCAGCCCAAACTGCTGTATGATTATACGTTTATAAATATATTCCCTTCACTATAGAATCACAGATGATCTTGTTTTCTGAAGTGTCAGAGAAATTACAGGGAAAGACAATCATGCAAGAGAAAGAAAGTGGCCTGTAAGAGAAGAAATTTTATAATAGTCTGCTTTTCAAAGTGATATTAGGCAACTTCCTCCTACGAAACCTCTTAATGTCACTGTCAAGAAATGATCAAATCTGAAAGGTTTCCGATGGAATTAATTAAATGGACTAATTCAAGCCCTCATTACTCATCTGAAGATTAAACCTTAACGCATTACGGACCTCTGTCCGTGTATTTATTCAGTAGAAGATACGTTGCCATGTGATACTTACTTTAAAATGGCTCTTTACTAACATCTCTAGAACACAGACTGAATGAAACACACACAGAGTCACGTTAGTCACCTTCAAGTTGCAAAATATTCCAGTAATAAGTTAAAGGTGCACAAAAAGGATTCTCCAGCTACGTGAAGCATAACTTGGATATCAGCTGCTGAGGACATTCTGGCCACTGTTAGTAGGGAATAAATTACCATTTGGCAAATACAACTATCTGTGTTCACCGCTGT
Organism: Rhinopomastus cyanomelas; assembly: GCA_013400115.1. NCBI lineage: Eukaryota > Metazoa > Chordata > Aves > Bucerotiformes > Rhinopomastidae > Rhinopomastus > Rhinopomastus cyanomelas. The sequence goes on from VXBP01001619.1 coordinate 210,223, forward strand.
CCAATATCAGTCTTTTCTGGTAGTGTTGTTTAACAGATTCTTCTCCCTCACCTCACCTCCTTTTTTTTTTTTGTTATTCTTCAAAAAGTAAGGTCTGAATAACACCAGATGATATCAGAAACCTCTTTTTTCCTCTGCAAGCCTGTTTCTCACTTCTTTACAAGTAGAACAGTGGGTTAATACCCTTCATAAAGCTGAGTCAGAACAATCATGCCAATCTAAAAAAAGCCATCCAAAAAAAGTCATAGGGCAATTATCGAAGGCAATTACCATAGCTAAGACAATGAAAAGCAAAATCCACCAGACACCTGATTATGATCAAAGAAATCACATATTAAAACAAAGGCGTACTGACAACAAACCCAAGCGAACTGCAAACACTTTATGGATTTCAAAACCATAAACCGGTCAGTCGTTCTGCTCTGTGTCTGACAATGGCACCAGGCAGACGGCATTTCTGTTGGGGAACTCCGCGTCTCTGAGCCTGACCACTCAATAAGTTTGCTTTTGGAATTCTATCTTGACTAACTGTTAACCAACATTGCTTTTCTTAGAAGTGTCAAACCCTCTACAAGACATCAAGGACATATTAAGTCAGGATTCTGTTGTGCATAGGCCAGGCTTTGGGGTTAAGACAGGCAGTTGGGGCTTCCTGGTAGAGACATGTTGGGCTGGAGCCAGGTGCAGGTGTTTCCTCAGGAAGTTATGTTAAGCTTGCAACAGAGGAAATAAAAAATTGTCTGGCACAAACTTGTAGCAGAAAATTATTACTGTCATTCTCATTTCACAGAGGGACCTGAAGCGTCTAGTTGAGAATGTCCTTGCTCACTGCAAGGGAGTTGGATTGGATGACCTTTGCAGGTCCCTTCCAACTCAGGGAATTCTATGGGACTATCACAGGTAACTGATACAGGATGAAATCACCCGTGGTTCTTTTGATGCTCTGTTCAGTGCTTTACCTACTGGACCACGTTATTAGGGGCAAAATAAGATCACTGTCAAGTCTTCGTATATTAAATTATTTCAGTGGTCAATACAATCCACACTACTTCACTTGTAATTTTATAGAGCTTTATCCAAAATAACTCATGCCTATCCATTACTGTGTTTTCGTCAACACTGTTGTGCCTATGCCTCATGACTTCTGTAGCAAAAAATGAGCTGCATTAATTGAAGGACCAATCCTGACAGGAGCTAGGAAGGATTTAGTCATATCTCACATCTCTTTGTAAGCAAATTTCACACTTCCATATACCAGTAGGTCCCTGGCAGGTAGGCACGTGCACTAACACGCACATGTACACACAGGCAGACACTCATTAATAAGACTGAACAATTACTTGAGTTCAAAGATCAATCACACCTCAACTTCAGTTTGATCTAAATTATCTCCAAATAACACTTTTTAAAAATATCCTTTCTAACACATTCCATAATCAATACCTTTTAAAACCAAGAGCTTTCATGATTTCAAAAAATAATTTACAATAATGCTAAAAAAGTAATAGTTGGTTAGGATCAGTTCAGTTGATCCACTAACACCCTTAGCTCTGATGGAAACACAGTTAACTACAGCAAACAGAACACTTTGGGAATATCTTGCTGTGTCTTACAGTCCTATCATCAGCTTCTGTTTTGGGTTGAAACCTCTCTGAAACAATAGTATCAATTATATTTGAAAAGAACACAAGCCAGCAGTGAACAAAAGGGATGTTTCAAGAGGGTCCAGACTACACCCGTGACTAATGAATGTTTCATGAACAAAGGTAATTCTGCCAGAAAATACCATCAGCAAAGTAATACAGAATATCTGAAGCAAGCAGTATATAATCTTTATACAAAGAAATACAGATAAAAATAACATCAGTTAACTGTGTTCCATACAAAATAGGCAGCCCTTAGCACCAACTTGCTATTTTATCTGCCCAGTAGAAACTCTCAGTTAAGTCTGTGAAAGAAGGAAAATACTTTCAAGCTGAAGGGTATCCAAGATGTTTTCCAAGTCTAATTTACATTAGAATATTAGCAGGTCAGCTTTAGGTGGAAGAAGTCTACTATTACAAAAAGTCATACTAAAAATCAAAGAGGAATTTTTTAGGTCTCTGTCAATTCCACATGAAGAGTACTGATCAGAGAGTGCTAAAGATAGCTATCATACATTAATTGATACTTCAGTTCTTTCTGCAATGCACTTTTAATTTTATTATCATTACAGGAACACAACAATCAAAACACGGTTCAAGGATGTCCACGCTATCACAGCAATCATGGTAAGAAACCACCTTCCCTCTAACTTCGGTGACTCAGCACTTCACAAGTGTTACTAGAGACAGCAGAACAGTTTCAGCTAAATGAAATAGAAACCGCACTGATAATGACCTCCTGTTCCAGGATAAACATGTTTCTGCTTTGTATCTGTTTGTAAGCTTGAAAAGTAAAAGCTGTGTTGAGTAGCCCACAGTGTAGCTGCAGACCTGTTTGCTCTAAAAGCTCATCTAATATTTAAAGTTATTACAATAAGTTTTCAGAGCATCCACTTACCTTTAAAAGCTGATATCTTATAATTATGCTGGATAGCAGCTACCATGTCCTTCCAGAAGTCGTATTTTTTCTGTTCATCATGCTGGAAGCATCAAAAGGAACCCAGTCACTATATCAAACACCAGCTTGTTCTAAGCTTTTACATCAAAACCATAACATGAATGCCCTCAATAAACAAAAGTATTTTTGTTCAAGTGTTACACAGTAGGATTCAGCACATCAGGACTCATTATTACCCAGCTTAACTCTGAGTAACCACAAACTCCCTGTTTCAGATGCTTACATTGAGGGAAGAACAGGGAAAGGGAAAAGGATTCATATCTGTGAGCAGGGCATTGGCCAGAACGGCAACTTAGTGAATCTCACTGACATTAGGGAAACAGAAGTGCCTAGAACTGCAGGTACTGTACCAAACCAGAAGGATTACATTATCTACAGCCAGGCACTCACATCACCTTGCTCTCTCAGAACAAGCGAAACAGGCAAAAGATGAGGCCTTTCATGCACCTCAAATGGGCACTATGGCAACTGGCTTATCACCCACCAGCTCAGTGGGTTAAAAGCAGAAAAGATACAGCACTGGGACTTACCTCTTTTTTATTTTTAATCAATTCCTATAGTAAACTACCACAGAAACACACCGAAGAACTGGTAAGTTTCATAGACACCAGACTTCAGTTGGCTGCAAAGCCAAAGCTGTGTTTGGATGATGCTGGGGACTACCAGTTTGTCCTGTGGCAATGGCACTAACCCTGAGACAGCGAACCGTCTGCTCCACTCACACCCCACCAGGCAGACTTGTTCCTTAGTTTGGGATCTGGGGGCTACTTTGTTTCTTTGAACAGCCCTCCTGTTGAAATTGAGTCACTCTCCAGTAAAACACTGCAGAACTGCTAGATGACAAAAACCATGTGTGACCCACTTCTGGCAGCTCTCTGGAGACACAGCATGGCTGTAACTCTCTCTGGATGAAGATGGCCCTGATCCAGGATCAGTACTCCAACTTGTGAACCCGTAACTGAAAGTGAAAGCTTACTCTATACATGTTACAACACATATTTTTCCTCTCAGTAAGTAGGTGATTGTACTGAGTCTACATTAAATATAAAATAAAGTGATACAATGCAGGTGTTATATCTGAGAGCTCAGTTGAGAGCAGCTTGAAGGAAGGAGATTTACTCAGGCACAGCATTAAGAGTCTTATAGCACACCTGTCCTCACTGTGTCCTGATCAGCCAGCTTTAGCTACCTCCCCATGCAGCACATGGATGTAGGCAGCAATTTACTCAGCATGCTATTCAGTGCACAGGCTAAAGCATAGAGTCAGATGATACCCAAAGGGATCCCAGATATGGGTCTCATAGCTTTGAATTTCTCTGGAAATAATGGTGGGTGCAGGGGGGGGTATGTATGTGTGTGTAAGTATGGTTAAGGGAATTTAGCAACTCTCTTATGAGGAAAGGCTGAGAGCACTGGGGCTGTTTAGTCTGGACAAGAGAAGGCAGAGTGGGAAATCACTCAAGTCTGTAAATATCTGAGGGGTGGATGCCAAGAGGAAGAGGCCAGTCTCTTTTCAGTGGTGCACAGCAATAGGACAAGGAATAATGGTGGTAAGTTAGAACACAGGATGTTCCACCTCAACATGAGGAGAAACTTATTTACTATGAGGGTGATGGAGCCCTGGCACAGGCTGCCCAGAGAGGCTGTGGAGTCTCCTTCTCTGGAGTCTTCAGAAACCCTCCTAGACACATTCCTGTGTGATCTGCCTTGTGTGATCCTGCTCTGGCACAGGTGTTGAACTAGATTATCTCCAGAGATCCTTTCCAACCCTGACATTCTATGATAAAGGTTAGTATCATGGACACCAGGACAACCATGAGCCAGCCATGTGCCCTTGTAGCCACGAAGGCCAATGGCATGCTGGGGTAGATTAGAATGGGCATGGTTAGTAGACCAAGGGAGGTTCTTCTCCCCCTCTACTCAGCCCTGCTGAGACCACACCTGGAGTAATGTGTCCAGTTGTGGGCCCCTCAGTTCCAGAAGGACACAGAGGTGCTTGAGAGAGCCCAGTGCAGGGCCATAACGATGATGGAGGCAGCGAAACATCTCCCTGATGAGGAAAGGCTGAGGGAGCTGGGTCTCTTCAGCTTGGAAAAAAGGGAGACTGAGGAGTAACTCCATTAATGTCTATAAATATGTAAAGGATGTGTGTCAGAAAGATGGAGCCAGGCTCTGCTCAGTGGCATCTAATGATAGGACAAGGTGTCAGCTGGAACATAGGAGGGGTTCCGCATAAATATGAGAAGGCACTTCTTCCCAGTGAGGGTGACAGAGCACTGGAACAGGCTGCCCAGGAGGGTTGTAGAGTCTGCTTCTCTGAAGACATTTAAAACCTGCCTGGACATATTCCTGTGCAACATGATCTAGGTCAGGGGTCCTCAAACTTTTTAAACAGGGGGCTGGTTCACTGTCCCTCAGACACTGCCGGGGGCCGGGCTATAGTTTGAAAAAAAATGAATGAATTCCTATGCACACTGCACATATTTTATTTGTAGTAGTGCACAAAAAAACAGGAAAAAGAATGAAATATTCAAAATGAAGAACAACTGTAACCAACAAAAACAAATAATATTTCAATGTGGACTATGGGTCTGCTTTTGGCTAATGACGGTGCGTGCGCTTCCCACTGGTGCTGGCTGGTTTGTGCTGCCTGGCTTGTCCTGCCTAGGAGCTGGAGGGAGGGAGGGAGAGATGGGGGAGTCGCCCACTTCACTGATGCCTCAGCCCCCCCTCCTCAGCCCGGCCACGCAGTCAGTAGGACGTCATCTGCGGCTGTTAGGTTTCCCCGCTCCGCAGGCCGGGGTTTGAGGACCTCTGATCTAGGGGATCCTGATCTAGCTGGGGGATTGGACTGGATGATCTTCCAAGGTTCTTTCTAATCCCTAACATTCTGCGATTCTATGGTTAACATGATCAAATCAATTAGCAGCAAACTTTAAAGGCAGTGTTTAGAACACTGTCTATCCAACACAAAGCAAAGTTTCAAGTTACTGTATTTTCTGCTTTTGACAGTTCAGCTTACTGCTTAGTAAAGAAAATGCAAAGGATATATTCTAGAGATGTATTTACATCTGTGTACACAGATCAAAGTATTTTAAACAAAGAATTAATATATTTTAAACAAAATGTTTCAAAAAGGATAGAATTAAGCTTTTGACTCATTAGCAGCTTGCAAATTAACAGACTGTTATTTGGAAAGCTTATATTACATTAAATTCAAGTAACATAAAGCATAACTGAAGGAGATTTAAAGAATTACATCCTACATATCCCAGAGTGAACTTGAGAAAACAGTGCTTTTCTATTTATGTCCTAGTTATTTGTGCCCTCTGGTGGAAGCATAATTATTTTGAACATTCCATGTTAACTCACAATTACCTTCAGAGACAATGCCAATGCACCAAGTGTAACATAAGAAATCCCACAGTGAAAAGCTAAAAGACCTTGAATGCACACAGCAAGTGTGATGAGGGGAGAGCAAAATAACGCAGTATTTAGGTACAAACAATCTAGTTCTCACCTGATCTAGGCTGTCCACAACCCTCGCACACAAAAGAGCTCCAGGCAGGTCAAAATAATTATCATACAAATAGTATTTAGCTAGGGAAAAATAAAGAACAGAGTTTACATTTTTTAAAATCTATACTGTATAGGTCACAAATTAAAAATGCATTTAAATAGCAACCTTGCAAACCCTGAAAGGGCCTATTAGAAGGCTGGGGAAGACTGTTCACAAAGACAGGGAACAAAAGGACCAGTTGTCATGGTTTGAAGCTAGAAGAGGGCAGACTGAGGCTGGACATGAGGAACAAGTTCTTGAATCTTAGGGTAAGGGATCCCTGGAACAGGCTGCCCAGAGAGGTAGTAGAGGCCCTATCCCTGGAGCCATTCAGGGTCAGGCTGGATGGGGCCCTAGGCTATCTGCTCTATTTGGAGATGTCCCCGCTTGTTGTAAGGGTGTTGGACTAGATGCCCTTCGGAGGTCCCTTCCAACCCAATACAGTCTATGCTTCTATTTGGCTTTCAGTATCAGCTTCCCAATCTCTGTTAGCCCACTTCCAATTCTTATAGCCAACAAATGAAAGTCATTCATCTATATCAAGGCAGTGAGGTTTTAAAACTTTAAAAAGATAAGGCAGAAGAGATTGGGGACAACCATAACTTTAAGAGTCAGGACATTCATCTTATTCTTAGCATTCATCTATTTCCTTAGCAGTGGAAGTACAAAGAAAGGGTTTGAGAAGCCATTTCAGAAACATTAGGACAGAAACAAACTTACACAGTGCTGCAGGCAGTACTTTAGCCAAAGGGGAAATAAGCCCAGCTCATCAAATCACTCCCTGAAACCCAGCTAAATCAGGTGGGTGCAAATCTCCCCATGACAGAGGGCATGCTCCACAACTTCTCCCTAGGTGTGAAATGACTTAGCTAGTGACTTTTTTTTTTTTCACGTTCACAACCTTGCCCATGCTCTCTCTTAGGTAGATTAACAAACAAGCAAGCAAAACAGGAATTAACATTCAAGAGAGACAAAGAGCACTTTTCAGCAAGTAAGAAAGGCACACTTGCTACATGACCAAAGGGAATTTTGCTCTATTACCCCATTACAAAAAGCTACCCAAAGTTTAGAACAAGCATCAGAAACAAATGTATATGGGCAAAAATGTATATGAGCAAAATACAGGAGAAAGGTCTTGAATCTGAGGGCGAGTCTGCCAAGAGAGGTGGTGGGGGCCTCATCCCAATCCCATTCAAGGTCAGGCTGGATGTTCTAGTTGAAAATGTCCATGCTTGTTGGGGGGGGTGGACTAGATGACCGACACAGGTCCCTTCCAACGCAATACACATGATGATACTAGGACAGTCTCTAGTGAAATATCTCTCCAAAATGTAACTTAACTGAGCAGTTTCTCTGTATCACTCACAAATGCAAAGATTAAAGTAAAACAGAGGAAGCACCAAGCTGTAATACAAACCTAGTCAGAGGCTTTCAAAGTGACTCTCATCTTAAAACCAAGAAGCTTCAGCTGCAGGTGGAAAAGTTTATTTCCAGACCCACTGTGTTCTGTGCACCTGCACTAGACCTCCAGTAAAACATTGACAGCAATGATCCAACAAATAAGGAAAAAGCAAAACTATGTGTAGAATGAGATAAACTGGTAATCTCATCAGGAACAGCATGCCCATCTCTAAAGAGAAATGCTAAATAATGTCAGCTCTTTTGTCCCCTCACTAGTGAGCTGAACATACAAAAAACCCACCCCAACTCTCCAATATTTACCTACTCCAGTGATTCTCAGCTCAAGTATTTTTAAAACATTTGTGGTAAAAATTAACAGTGTGTGGCACTGAAGGGTACAGAGCAATTTCAAAGACTAGGACATGCTAAGGTATAGCTACCTGAGCGGGAAACCATTCCACTGACTGTACTGAAATGCTTCCACTCTCTCCTTCCATACGTTTCCAGGATCTCTTCAGAGGTCATGCTCTTAGTACCATGGCTTGCCCTATTTGATGCATTATTTATAAAAAGAGAAAGAAAAAGGTTGAAAACAGCCAAACTACCCTTTGTGCAAAGCAATGCATTGCAACTAAACACTGAGGCCTCACAAGTTGATCAAAAGTCACTCTCTTTGATTGTTTGAAGCTTCCCATGACCTAAGCTTTTAGCATATACATTGCAGCCTTCAATAAAAGCCTTGCTACAGAGAGGTGGTTGGCTGGGGGCACGGCCACTGTGCCTCACCTAACACAATCACTCTGTATTGCTTGAATGTTCTCAATTGTGTGAGGACACTCACTGTACTTGAGCTATCAATATGCACTGCACAACAAAACACAGAGCAGAAAGCCTATAGGTCACTCTGAAGCCTGGCAACAGTCACAGAACAGGGCAGAATTATGCAAAAGTGCTACTTGAGGCCTGCACACAAGTCTTACTAGGAATTAAAAGCTAGCTTGACCATACAACCAGGGCCCAGAAGAATGCAGAGATTCCAGTTTTTACACAAATACAGGCAGTGCTAGCAGAGCTAATCCTGTACCACCCATCCCTTTAATGCAGAATACCTTTAACACTGAATTTTGCATTTAGTACCTCAAAATTTAGTACTAAATTTCAGTAAAATTTTAGTACTACATGAATTTTGGGGTACACAGCAAGTGCTCACAGGTGTGTCTTCTTTCAATTAAATCTGATTTTCCCAAGTACCTTCGAGCTCTCTCTCCCATATGGTATCAGGAAAATGCCAGTCTACCTTGCATATTAAATTATACAGATTTTCCTTTTGGGGAAAAGGGGTAAAATGTGGCTGGTATTGGCGTATTTTAAATCTATTTACTTTTCAGAGTTGTGGTTCAAAGTCTTTTATATTAAAAAAAACAGTAACAGAAGAACTAAGGATGTACTAAAATGACTACTGAAGGCAAAATACAGCTTTTAAGAGGAAAAAATTCTCAGAATTTTGAAACACTGTGTTGTCAAATGTAAAAACACTGATTGTGTTGAAACAAGCATGTCAGTGTCTGAGTTGAATTTACCTCGGGTTACAGTGAAAGAATTCTGAATGTGTGTGGCACAAAGATAACATCATTAGCATTAGTTATTAGCACTGAATCTGAGTGGGGTTACTCAGAGAAACACTTCACCCTGGATCTTAGCGGAACCAGACAAAAGACAGGTGGGTAGCCAAAGTGAATTTATGTAGCTGTAGATGTTCACTAAAAATTAATCTTCTTTACAAGCAGCCTCATGGAAACATTACAAAAAGACATTAAGAGAAACTGAGTATGCAAGGGTACTTACACTGGTACATCTAGTAAACAACTCTATGCTGAAATTAGTTCTGTAATCATTTCATAAAACTGAGGGATAGCTGTCAGCAACATTTCAGTGTTTGCTTAGCAATAGAAACTTATGGTCAATATCACCTTAACACTGTCCCATCTTCAGCCAGTTTCAGGAAGTTTCCTTCTTCAATGTCCAACACCAAGCCTTTACAACTAGGAGTAATTTAAGGAAGAAACAGAGGAAATGCAGTTACAGAAGCTGTACAATGATGTTACACAAACCCAACACAGCCAGAACTCTTCAAATACCTCCTTGTTTGAGTAATGTTCTCTGTATGCAAATACAAATTACTAGAGAGATTTCACTTACATTGAAAATTCCCACCAAATACATCCAGTCCCATCATTCAGTGAGTTTAGAGACTGTTCATTTAGATGAGGTTGGAGGATTAAGGTCCAAACATATGTAACTTAAGAAATGGAAAAAAAAAACTCAAGCCAACCCTATCAAATTTTTTTTTTTATGATGGCAACTCTCCTCTTGATTATTACCAGGCTGATAACACAGTTATTAAGGGAGAAAGTAGAACATTGTTCTACATGTGGCAACTGAATACCCAACAAGCGTAGGAAGCAGAAGCACTGCCACAGCACTAACTAACAAGGTGAAGAGAGAACAGCGTACAAGTGGCATTCAACAGGAGTTCTTAATCTGTATCTTCCAGGTAATTGAATCTGTTTGCTTGGGTTGTTTGAAAACTTAATTCAGAGTTGAGTAGCTAGATTACTGAATAAGTAATACTGACAGAATAACAGCACCTTTACTCCCTCTCATAAGGTATCCAAGGGAAGAAAGATGTGCCCTGAAAGCAGCAAGCAGACACCAACCTTTCATGAAAGACACCTGGATGAGTAGCACTGACACAGCTACCAGAACTGCAGCGTTACAGGTCCACATCAAAGGACTTCAAGCTCCAGTAAGAGATCAAGTCCAAAATACTGAAATCTTAAAGGATTTAATGCATCAGAAGCCTCAAAAAATTATTAATATGTTTCTTGCTTCATGAAAATTGGAATCAATCTCACTGGAAACTGTCTAGTCAAATGATCTGTAAATGTCTGTTCAAAATTAGGCTGGACATGAAGAAAAATTTCTTGAATCTGAGGGTGGAACAGGTTGTCTGGAGATGTGGTAGTGGAAGCCCATCCCTGAAGACACTCAAGGTTGGGCTGGATGGAGCTCTGAGAAATACATTTTAGTTAGAGATGTCCCTGCTTGTTGTAGGGAGGTTGGACTAGATGGCCATTGGAGGTCCCTTCTAATCCAGTAGCTTCTGTGATACTAAGAAAACAATTACATAATTATACATGCAGTACTTAAACAACCCTGTGGTTCCTCCTAAAGCGTTTAGTCATAACCTGGCCTTGAATCCTCCACTCCTGTGGCCTTGATAATAACCAATTGATTAAAGCTGGAAGGTCAGAGATTAATATTCAAGCTTCTGCTCCTGAGCTTGAAGCAGAAAGTAGCACTTTTGAGCCCAATGTGCCACACAAGTCTATCTCAGAAGTCTATCTCGATTATTCTGCCTTAGACAAACAAAGCCACATCTGTCAAGATAAAAAGGACTAAGTTCTGATAGTTACCAGACTTACCAGTTGAACTGAAGGTAGAAGCCAAAGGAGATATATCAAATAAGAGAGTAGGTCAGACTAAAAGGTTTTGTGTCTAGATAGCTAGAGGCACAGACAAAGCAAGCTTGGATGCTCAGCTCTCTCATCAATATACAATGTTAGAAGCATCTCATGTCAAACAAGTGCAAACTGGTGTTTGAGACTAATCTTGGATTTATATGTTAGCCTTGACAACCATAACAACAGCTGCCAAATAAGACAAGCTGTTTTCCAAGCTTTGTAAAAGTTATAGCATCAAGGATGCTACGAAGAAAGTTCCTGTTGCTTTCAAGGTACTTACCAAAAATCTAAGCTGTCTGGAGTGAGAGTCAGCAAGTCTTTGTCATAGCCCTTTTCTGTCACCAGATAATGGGCAAAACTATCATATATTAGCTACAAAAGAAGAAAAAAAGGATACATTTATTGATTAGAGAGATAAAAGACACTGCTGCCCTAGAAAGCAGCAAGACATGAAATCAAACCAGGAAATCGGGCAACTGGCTCCACTGCCTCCACTACTGGGAAATGGTGCCTGAGGTTATTTCTTTCGTGTCCGGAAAACAGCTTGAGAAGCTCATACAACAGCTGCAGTGCACTATGTCCAACATGACCAAGTCCACAGCATCCTACCTTAGTGCCCCTGCAGTTCAAGGCTATTGGGAAACAAAGTACAAAACCTAGTCACTATTTCCACCTTGCCAAACTTTTTTGGTTCGTTGTTTGATTTTATATGTCACAATTATCAAAACTCAGCAAGTGGCTTCCAACAAACAACTACCCTTAGGGGACATTTTACAACTATTCAATGGAATATACTTTGAAAGAAAAGGACAACCACAAAGTCAGCTGTTCCTGATCTAAGTTCAGAAAAGAACCCTATTACATCGTGGTACAACAGTTAGTAGTATGTTAATGTAACGGGCTGATAAATTCTTACAAGTAGATGCTGCCAGGTCCTTAAAGACCATGTGAAAATAGGAACTGCTCCCTTTTCCCACATGGTTCTTTAATTAAAGCCCCTTTGTTACTTTTTTATCTTTAATTACAAAGTCTGCTCTGGTAATGAATACAAACATCAGAGCAAGATTACTACAAAGGCCAACACTGACAGGTTTAGAACCAGCTGCACCTCCAGCCACGCCTGCCAGCTTTTGAGTGTTTCCTGTGTTGGGGCTTTTCCTCCATTTTTTTTTATTGGGGTTGGGGAGAGGCCTGTGACACTTTTCCAGTTATCGGGTGCCAAACGTTTGCCTTCCTTGGACAAAGCTCCTATCACGAATAGTGCGCCCGTGTGTGGCATGAAAGAAGGAACACGGGAGGTTAGTCCAGAGCTGTAGCGCTTCCAGCAGGAACTTAACAGCTCATGTATTCTATCACCTGCCACACTGAGCCCTCTTTAGTAAGAGACGCCTGTCTCCAGGCAGTCACTCATAGCTAAACACGGCAGTTTCTCAGCACAGCACACACCGATCCATGGGGCACTTCATAATCACCTGCTTCTACACCAAAGCCTGAAATAGCTCAAAATCAGTGTTGGAGTCTCAGTGCCAAACACAGCAGTAAATGGAGGCACATCAGAGGGGAGAAGGGACCACCACGAGCACCCATGAAAGCAGACGGCTCCAGGGCACACACATCAGTGCCCAAAGGAAGGTCAAGAAGGGCTTATCATGGAGCTTAAACCGCGCCGGCCAGGCTAACAACGCGGTGTCAAAGGCGGGAAGAAGCAACCCGAGACCGCAGCTTCTCTCCACGGGGGCCAGCAGGGCTCAGGCGGAGATGCCGCTGCGGTTCAGCCGCGCACTCTGTTTTAAGCGCCAGAACTCGCCCAGGTCGCCCTTCTGAGGCTCTGCCCATCGCCCCACACCGCTGCGCGGGAAAAGCTCGGAGAAGCGACTGAGCTGAGGCAAGGCCGGCGGGTAGCGCCCGGGCACAGGGGTACCACTGAACCGCAACGCTCCCCTCCGCCCGACTAGAGCCAGAAGACTGGGGGAGGGGTTCCCGGCCCCGCAGCCCCCTCCTGCTTCCGCCGCTTTTCCCTTCGCTTGGCCCGGCAGGCCGGTCCGGACACGACTCACCCGGGCGCTCTGCGGGAGGTGATACCGGCACAGTGTGTGGTCCAGGTCAAAGCCCATCACGTCGCAGTCGGCCAGGGAGAAGCGCTGCGGCATCGCCGGTGACGGGCGGGACGAAAAGGAGAAGAAGGAGGAGGAGGAGGAGGAGGCAAGGGCGTGGGCGGGGCTTCCTGCAGCGCGGGGCGGGGCGCGCGGGGCCGCCCCCAGGCACCGCTCACCTGCCCCGGCTGGGAACCTGCTGCGCCGTCGGCAGCTGGGGGGCTGCAGAAAAGGAGTCTGAGGAAAGCCTGACTACTGCCTCCAGCTACGTGGAAGGAGGGTGGAAAGAGGTGAGTGCTGGTCTCTTGTCGCAAGTGATAGGACAAGGGGAAACGGCCTCAAGTTGCACCAGGAGAGGTTTAGGTTGGACATTAGGAAGAATTTCATCCTCAAAAAGGTATTAGGCAACCGAACAGGCTGCCCAGAGAGGTGGTGGAATCACCATCCTTGCAGATATTTAAACAACATGCAGGGTCATGGAATGGATTGGGTTAGAAAGGACCTCAGAGACCACCCAGTCCCAACCCCCTGCCGTGGGCAGCAACATCTCTCACCAGACCAGGTTGCCCAGAGCTCCATCCAGCCTGGCTTTGAACAATTACAGGGACGGAGAAGCCACAGCTGCATTGGACTGCATAACCATTGCAGCAGTGTGCTGCAGATGTTTTGATTACATGGAAAAATACTGTATTTTGATTATATCAAATGACAATTTGATTTTTGTGGGATGTCTCTGAAAGGATTTGGTATTCCAGGGTGAAATGCTTTTTGAAATACAGACTCAAATAGCTGGCTACGGTACTAATATCACAGAATCACAGAGTTATTAAGTATGGAAAAGACCTCTGAGATCATCAAGTCCAGCCTAGTACCTGACACCACAACATCAGCTAGACATGGCAATAAGTGCCACATCCATTCTATCCTTAAACGCCTCCAGGAATGGGAATTCCACCACGGCTCTGGGCAGTCCATTCCAGGGTCTGATCAACATTTCTGGGAGGAAGGGCTTCCTAACATCCAAACTAACCCTCCCCTGGTGCAGGTTCATGCCCTGCCCTCTTGTCCTATTGCTAGTTGCCTGGGAGAAGAGCCTGACCCCCACCTGCCTGCAACCTCCCTTCAAGGAGTTGTATAGAGGAAGGTCCCCCCTGAGTCTCCTCCAGGCTAAATAACCCCCATCTCCCTCAGCCTCTCCTCATCCAGTCCCTTCCCCAGGCTCATTGCTCCTCTGGACCCGCTCCAGTCCCTCTATCTCTTTCTTAAAGTGAAGGGCACAGAACTGCCCCCAGTACTCGAGGGAGGCCTCACCAGTGCCCAGTACAGGGGGAGAATTACATCCCTAGTCCTACGGGCCACCCTATTCCTGATACAAGCCAGGATGCCATTGGCCTTTCATGCCATCTGGGCGCACTGTTGGCTGCTGTTCAGCCAGTTGTCAACCAGAACTGCCAGGTCCCTCTCTGCCTGGCTGCAGCCACTCATCCCCCATATATCAAAACTAATGTATGTGCTCATATATCAAAATTCACATTGCTATGCCCAGGTAGGCACAGATGAGAAAAAGTTAAATGACATGACTTATCATTTATGCTTAAAAATTCCACAGGGAATTTCGGTATCGGATTAGAAAATGGAGTAGACAAGAAAACATGCAGAATTTAGGAATAGAATTCACTAATGCTGATAGCAGGACATGATGCTATGATGAGCATTGAAAGAGTAAGAGCAGAAAAGAAATGGATTGCGTACTTTTGCGTCAAACCACTTTATAGCAGCTTTGTTCAAATGCTGTCCATATCTGTCATAGGCATCAATATACACAGAAAGAAACTAATCCAAGGTCTCACATACAGCAGGGATCACAGCTAAAAAGATGAGGCAGCAGCCTGGGAACCCTGAGCACAAGACATTTTAGTTTCCTAAAACTGCTCACTTTCGGAAACACCAAGCAAATTCTTGCCCCATTAAAGTCAATGGCCACATTGTTGACCTCAGTAGGTCCAGGAGTTCACCCACAGCTGCTGCTTCACAGCATGTTCGCATTAACTTAGAGTACGTCTGAGTTGCAGATCATATTATGCATCCAGGTTGTGTAATATTGAACATTCAGATTTTGTAAATGCCAGACAATTATACTGGCAGGAATTAGAAGCTGTCTCAGAATTTAAAACACAAAAGTACTATCATATTTAATCTTGTCTGAGGAACAATACTCACCAGTAGAGAGATTCAGCAAGTTAAACTTCAGGTACACAAAGCTGAAGAGTCAGTTAGAAGTGTGACAGCAAGAAATACAGAAAATGTTGATGAAGAAGATTGATTTTCAGCTCTAGGAAAAGAGAATGCAGGAGATAATGTCCACTTGACCCTCCGTATTCACAGCACAAGCCTACCAACAGAAAAGTCTTGGGGGTTTAAAACACAACCCCCAACTTTTATTTTTGTCTTAAAACTGTTGCTTTGTCTCTCAGTTTCTTTTTTTAGGATGAATCCTTTAAACATACTGACTCTAGAGCCTTTACACGTACTCCCACTCCAGAGCTTTTCTCAGAAAGGAGCTGTGTTTAACCGAAATCCTCTATAACAACCGAACCACCTCAATGTCTGAACAGCATCCTTCCAGACTGCTTTATCAGCTCGATCATTTAACTTTGATGGCACCATGAGCCACCCAGAATGTCCACTACACTCAGATGGACCGTGTGGGCTTTCAGTCTTAACCGATTGCATTTTAGGTTTCCCCATGGTTAGATATGTGATAGCAATTACTTGTAAATACATACTTACTCATCCCTGTGAGTAAGAGAGGAAGCCGGAGACCTGCATGGATGAGTAAGGGTCTTGTGGAACAACTCAGAATGAACAAAGAAATTTACAGACTGAGAAAAACAGGACTGGAGGAATACAGAGATGTGGTCAGGGAATGCAGGGATGCAATGAGAAGAGCTAAGGCCAACCTGGAATTACAACTGGCCAGGGCTATCAAAGACATTAAGAAGGGATTTTTCATTATATTCATAGACAAAGGAAGACTAGGGATAATGTGGGCCTGCTGATGGCCCACTCTACTGGTGGAAGGCACAGAGAGAGCAGAGATATTGAATGTTTTCTTTGCTTAGGTCTTCACTGCTAAAACCAGCCCTCGTGAAGCCTAAGCCCTGAAGATAAGAATCAAAATCTGGAAAGAACACTCTCCCTTGGTAGAGGAGGACCAGGTTAGAGAGCTCTAAGCTGGACATCCATAAAGCATCCATGAGCACCAACAGGATGTAACATGAGTGCTGGCAGATGTTATTGCAACACTACTTTCTATCAACTTTGAAAGGTATTGGAGAACAAGAGAGGTGCCTGAGGACTGGAGGAAGGCGAGTCACTCCAATCTTCAGCAAGGACAAGAAGGCTGACCTGGGAAGCAACAGGCCAGTTAGTTTAGCTTCCATCCTTGGTTAAAGGATGGCACAAATTCTTTTGGACGTGATCTGTAACCGTCTGGAAGAGAAAAATGTTTTTGGAGTGGTCAGTCTGGATTCATTCAGGGGAAAAATCATGCTTGATTAATCTGATAGCTTTTTATGGTGTCATACGTGGCTGGGGAAATGAGGGAAGAGCAGTGGATGTTGTCTACCTTGACTTCAGCCTTCGACGCTGTCTCCCATAACAGCTTTATTAGGAAAATCATGCAATGCGGATCAGTGGATGGGGAAGTGGGTCAAGAGCTGGTGGTGTGACAGAGCTCAGAGAGTCCTTGAAAGACACGTGATTGAGTTGGAGACCTGTGTCCAGCGATGTCCTCTAGGGGTCAGTACCGCACTAGAGTTTGTTCAACATACTCATCCACGACCTGGCTGAGGGGACGGTGTCTCCTCAGAAAGTTGGCTGATGACACAAAGCTGGGAGCAGAGGCTGACAGACCAGAGGGCTCTGCTGCCATCCAGTGAGGCCTGGACAGACTGGAGAGTTGGGCAGAGAGGAAGTTGGAGACCCAGACAGGTCCCACACAAAAATGTGAGTGTCCAGGCCTCTGGCTGCAGTGAGTACTTGAGCCTGGCCCTTGCTGGGCATGATGCAGACAGCAACTGTTTTCATGAACGATCTTCTCAGCTAGGTGGTGGTGTTGAAGGAGGACGTCGGGAGGTTGAGGGTATATTAGGGAGTGTGAGAAGGAGATAGTCCATCGGTAAGCTTTTGCCACTGGTCTAGTCATTCAAAGGGTTAACCGAGAGACATCTGAAAACAAGTATCTTTTGATTCTAAGTTATTCAGTTGGGTTTTCTATCTGATAAAGGAAAGCAACAGAAGTCAGTAACTTTAGATGAAGCTGAGGGATATATATAAATGTTTTAGGAAAACAACAGTTGCTCCTGACCAAAAAACCATAATAACTTTTAAAAAGGCCAGTTTTCTTTATTACTAGGAAGCTGTAGGTTCATGTGTGGGTTCTGATGGACCTCTGATCTGCGGCCCAGTGCAGACAGGCTGTCTGCTGTGCCTCCTGCTCCCAGCACTGCCTGTACTCCAGGCTGTAGTGATTTCCAGCTGTTAGAAAGTTTGAGCTGCACCACCGGGATATAGTGGTTCAGGCAGCTTTGCCACAGCAGTATCAGCTGCCTGTGCTCGGTCTGTACTCCCAGTTATTAGTACTTTAGAAATAGGAATCATAGAATCATTAGGGACTGGAAGGGACCTCGAAAGATCACCTAGACCAAGTCACACAGGAACACATCCAGGCAGGTTTTAAACATCTCCAGTGAAACATCTCCACAACCTCCCCGGGCAGCCTGTTCCAGTGCTCTGTCACCCTCACTGGGAAGAAGTGCCTTCTCATATTGATGTGGAACCTCCTATGTTCCAGCTTACAACCATTGCCCCTCGTCCTGTCACTAGATCACAGAATCACAGAATCATTAGGGACTGGAAGGGACCTCAAAAGATCATCCAGTCCTGCAACATTAGTATCACCTAGTTGACAATGAGCAGAGCCTGGCTCCATCCCCCTGACACCCACCCCTCAAATATTTATAGACATTCATGAGGTTA
Source organism: Rhinopomastus cyanomelas (assembly GCA_013400115.1). Taxonomy (NCBI): domain Eukaryota; kingdom Metazoa; phylum Chordata; class Aves; order Bucerotiformes; family Rhinopomastidae; genus Rhinopomastus; species Rhinopomastus cyanomelas. The sequence continues at coordinate 228,441 of VXBP01001619.1, forward strand.
CCCCTCAGGCTCCTCTTCTCCAACTTAAAGAGACCCAGCTCCCTCAGCCTCTTCATGTAAGGGAGGTGCTCCACCTTCTTCATCAGCCTCGTCGCTCTATGCTGGACTCCCTCCAGCAGCTCCACATCGCTCTTGAACTGAGGAGCACAGAACTGGACACAATACTCCAGATGTGGTCTCACCAGGGCAGAGCAGAGGGGGAGAAGAACCTCCCTTGATCTGCTAACTACCCCCCTTCTGATCCACCCCAGGATGCTGTTGGCCCTCTTGGCCACAAGAGAACACTGCTGGCTCATGGTCATCCTACTGTCCACCAGGACCCCCAGGTCCCTTTCTCCTATATTGCTCTCTAATAGGTCAGTCCCCAGCTTGTACTGATACCTGGGGTTATTCTTGCCCAGATGCAAGACTCTGCACTTACCCTTGTTATATTTCATTACATTTCTCTCTGCCCAGCTCTCCAGCCTGTCCAGATCTCGCTAAATGGCAGCACAGTCTGCTGGGGTGTCAGTGACACCACCTAGCTTTGTGTCATCAGCAAACTTGCTGACAGTGCATGCCAATCCCTCATCCAAATCATCAATTAATAGATTGAACAGGACTGATCCCAGCAATGACCCTGGGGGACTGCACTAGGCCTCCAACCAGATTCTGTCTCATTTACTACTATTCTCTGACTTCTATCCTCGAGACAGTTCACAATCCACCTCATTACCTGATCATCTAGACCACACTGCCTCAGTTTGGCTGCGAGGATGCTGTGTGAGACTGTGTCAAATTCCTTACTGAGGTCGAGATAGATCACATCCACTGCTCTGCCATCATCTATCCACATGGTTACGCCCTCATGAAAGGCTATCAGGTTGGCCAAGCACGACTTTCCCTTTGTAAAGCCATACTGACTATCCCTGATGACCCTCCTGTCCTTGCTGTGCCTGGAGACAGCCTCTAGAACAAACTGTTCCATCACCTTTCCTGGGACAGAGGTGAGGCTGACCAGTCTGTAGTTACCTGGGTCCTCCTTCTTTCCTTTTTTGCAGATTGGTGTGACATTTGCTATCCTCCAGTCCCCAGGCACCTCTCCTGTTCCCCAGGACTTAGAAAAGATGATGGAGAGTGACTTAGCAATGATTTTTGCCATCTCCCTTAGTACGCACAGGTGCATCCCACCTGGGCGCATGGATTTATGTCCATCCAGTTTGCCCGACTCATCCCTAACCCAGTCCTCATCAACCAAGGGAAGCTCCTCTCTTGCCTCGACTTCCTCTGGAGTCTCATCAGTCTGGGGCTTGATCTCAAGACAGCCCCCAGAAGCACAGACAGAGGCAAAGAAGGGAATGCGGCGGTCAGTGCACTTCCATTGGCCTACCTGGTGACTGGCAGACAGCTCTCTTTTTCATGGAATCATTGAAGCATTTCAGCTGGAGAAGACCTTAAAGATCATGGAGCCCAACTATTAACCCAGCTGCCCCAAGGCCACCACTAAACCCTGTCCCTAAGCTCCACACTTCCATGACTGTGAAACACATCCAGGGATGGTGATTCAAACCCCTCCCTGGGCAGCCTGTTCCAAGGCCTGAGGGCCTCTTCCAGGAAGTTTTTCCCTGAGGTCCAACCTAAACTTCCCCTGGTGGAACTTGAGGCCCTTTCCTCTTATCCTATCACTCATTGCTTGTGACAAGAGACCAATACCACCTATCTACACCCTCCTTTCAGTAGTTGTGAGCAGCAATAATGTCTCCCCTCAGCCTCCTTTACTTCAGACCAAACAACCTCAGCTGCTCCTCATAAGGCTTGTTCTCTTGTTGCCCTTCTTTGGGCCCACCCTGGCATCTCAGCTGTGGTTGATGGAATTGGCCAAGCACCTACTGGATTTTTTGTTGGTACCTTTCTTTCCTTGAAGTGCAGAGCAAGGAACTGACTGAAAACTATCATCGTATCAGTGTAAGCCCCGTATGTTTGGTGTTGCCTGTATGAAGTGCCAGACCAGCTCAGTAAGAAGAAGCAAAGCCAGAGGTCTGGTATGAAGGGTGGGTGCTTGGCAGGGGAAGGCAGCAGGGTGTGAGCGAGAGCAGAAGCTGCAGGTGTGCTCCAGGGGAAGGCATCTGGCCAGCTCAAGCATTCCCGCTACGAAATGAAACCAGCACAGACCAGGAAACAAAGAGAAATAATCGAGTTGTCCACGTGGTTGGAGGCTGCTAAGGAAGCACGCAGGTCAGTGTGGTTAATCATTGCCAAGAGAGGCTTTACAGACATTCCCTGTGGATCATATGACAGGACCCCATCTCAGATAAGGAATCACCCATTCCAAGCAGCAAGAGCTGAGAAGCCTCCCTTGTTTAGATGTTCCAACTTTATTGTTCTGCTGTGGAAGGAGCAGCTCTGTGCTCCCACATTGTTCCCAGAGCTCAGTCCAGCACAGCTGCTGTGGTGCTTTCTTGTTCTGAAGAGGAAGTGAGAAATTCCCTCCCTATGAGTTCTGGCTCATGAAGACTCAGGTTTCACTTCTGATCCAGGAGCTGCCTGTAAGAAGCTCTCGGAGCGGTTCAGAGAGGAGCTTCTAGCTGCGCCAAGAGCTGTTTCATTTTCTGCCAAAGGAGGAGGAGGAGAAGAGACCCTGCAAATGGCTAAAATGTTGATGGTGCAAAAGCTGGTCTGAAGGTATTGCAACTAGGAGAAGCAGAAGCAGACACGAGGAAACAGAATGGGAAACTTTTGCCGGAAGTATTGCACCTGTTTAGTGCCCTACATCCCATGCTTATTCTTGGGGAGAGGCGGTGTGCAGGATGAGAAATTTGACCACGTCTTCACCAACATTGCTGTGGTAGGGCAGGATTCCCAAGCTGGAGAGAAAGACAGAGAGACCAGGAGAACGATGAAACCTTTACCTCCACTGCCTGGCAAATTTGTGGCACTCTATGACTATGAGGCTCGCACAGAGGAGGACTTGAGCTTCCGAGCTGGGAATAAGCTTGAAGTGCTGGATGCATCTCACGAGGGCTGGTGGTACGCGAGGCTCCTCCTGTCACCAGGGTCAGTCAGCCCTCATCACAAGCTCGAGGGCTATATCCCTGCCAACTACATAGCTGCTGACCAGAGCATCGAAGCTGAGCCGTGAGTAACCACGTAACACACAGCAGTCTCTCTTCTGTTAAACTAAATGGGTTATGGGGCAGGAGGTTCTGGCCTTTTCCCTTGCTGAGTAGTATCCTGCAACACTCAAACTCCAGTGGTCCAGCTGGTGATAGCAGCAATTGGCACACACAAAGCAAAGACACTGTGTTTACAAGAAATTCAATGACAAAAGGCAGAGCATTGAGGAAGTTGAGCAGACAAATCTCTGCTCTCAGGACTTTAACTGCAGTAAGTGCTGCAAAGGGCAACTGAGTGGGTAGAGCCACAAAGTGCATGCTGAACCTGTTGAATTTTTACAGAGATTAATGATGCAGCCCATGTTTTTCTGCCCCTTCAAAACTAGCCCAGTTTTATTTTATATTCTGAACTAGAGCAGAAATCACACAAAATCAATTTATTGGCTCTGCAGTGAGGATGAGTGAGGTCCAAGTCAGTCTGGGATGCAGAGTTACTCAGGTGTGTTGCATTCAGACATAGTTTTTGCTGAAGTAGGTCTGGCTGGCTGCAGTTGCAGAGGTATGTTTTGGAAAAATTACTAGTGTGTAAAGAGACATCAGGAATGGCTTTTGTTATTAGTCTCAGAATGAGTATTGACTTTAACAGCTTCTCTGTTCAATCTCATTTGGACCTGAAAAACCATCTCTGATTTGATCTGCCCACTGTACTACTAAGGGCTGGAAAAATTGCCTCTGATGCAACTATGCCACTCTTACCAGCTGGAGGATTTGTGCTAGAGGTATCATATGGGCAACTGTAAGATTCCTTTCTCACCTGAAAACCTACATATCTGGAGTGTGACCAGCTGTTTCTGAATCCAGGCCAACAAACCTTTCAATGTTCACGTACAAAACCTTTCTTCCAATTGCAGAAATTAATCTGCAGCGAAGACATTTTCCTGATCCACTTAGAGAAATTCTTGTAGGCTCTAATTCAATACAGCTTAGCCTTTGCTCTCATTCAAGAACTAGTTTTATTACAAGTCACTCAAGATTTCTGCTTACTCTTAATACTTTCAGAGTTGTTTTGCTCAGATATACAACAAAGCCTGGGCTCTTAAGGTCTCTCTTATCTTTCTGTAGCTGCAGCATCCAATACAAAGTGAGGGTGGCCAGGGTGCATTGTTGCATAACCTCTGGTTTTATCTTGTAAAAGAACTGAATTTAATTCACTCATATATACCTTTCTCACTTCATTGATAAAAGTTTAAGTTTTGACAAAAGATTTTTCTTTATAGGTTGTTAGAACACTGGAGAGGAGGGAATGGAGAGTTCTCTGATGAAGCCATTCCTCCTGAATGAGTTTTTAGTTTTGTACCAAAACTAATCTGGCTAAACAGGTGCCTTTTCTCATACATCCTTGTAAGTCAGTTGGCTTCAGTGATCCTCATACGTGTGCAAGGCTGTCTGCTCTCAGACCACGCACATAGCTATGGACAACACAGGGTGGAAGGGAACTCTGAAGAATGCTTGAAGCAGTCATCCCAGCTCAAACTTGGCCAAAGCAAAGATACACCTGTTTGCTTAGGGGAGCATTTCCAGATGAGCTTTTCATCCTCATGAGGAGGAATTTTTTGCTCTGTGTCCAGCTGGAATATTCCTTGCTACAATTGCTTCCTATAGTTCCTTTGCACTCACCCTTTGCACTTCACACCTCTGTTAATCTGAAAGCTCTAGCAGTGACAGTTTAAACAACTAACCCTTGCTTTCCCTGAATTAAAGAATGCTGCTTTCAACATATTCTCTCCCAAACTTCAAAAAAAGATAAAGAAGCTGAATTTAATATTTAACTACCTCTTCCCTTTAGTTCTGGCCAGCTGCTGATGGCCACAATATAGATATTTGTGCAATCAAGGGAAGTGTTTATAACATCTTTGAATCCTTTATACCAACCCTTTATGGTCCCAGCACAGAAGTGACAGAGCATGAAAGATCTAGAGTCTTGTGTTCAGCAAAATGCCGGTGTGTTATCTCTACTTTGCAGTAGTTGCCAGGCACAGCTGGTCTTTGAGCTGGCAAAATGCTAACCCCAGCTAGCACCTCCAGAGATAATGGAAATTTCAGCTTATTTCTGGACTTTGTCTCACTAGATCAAGGCAAATGGGCTCTGGAACACATGGTGTGATTCCTAAGAAGCTTGGTAAGAAAACCAAACTGACGGTGTTGTTTAGCAGCTGATTTCAACCTGTTTATGTGTAAACTAAAAAAAAGTATGCTTGCATGCATACCACATAAATCCACCTAAATAAAGAGAGTGAAATGTTCTTTAACTAACAATGACTTTGAGATGACGGGTCACTGTGTACATTTAGCCAATGCTTGCTTAAAAACTGCAGAACAGTCACATTTCTTTTGCTGATCAGTTCAGCTTTACCTATAGCCTTCAAGAATATTAACAACAAAATATACCTGGGCTTTTAAAATCAGTATTTTGACATGGTCTTTATTATACACAGATCAGAAACTCCATCTGGGTTTGTGTTGGCTGAGAAGAAAATGCTGGGTATTCCTTGTGCTTGTTCATTTTTTCTCCTTGCTGAGGTGTCCGTGAAATTTTTCAGGGAGAGCGGCTTTTCTTAACTTTTCCTCATTAAAAAAAGAAGATTAAGTTAAATAAGAAGCAAGTGAGAAGCTTGTTTTCCTTGTCCTCATTTAGGCAACAGTTTTTCTTCTTGGAAGTCTCTTTGATTCTGTCCAATGTGACCAATGTAGTGCTAATAAGGTGGATTAATAGCTGGATGAAAGGGCAGAAAAGATGTGCAGTGTCTCCAGTCTGGGGAAAACAAAGATTAAATAAATATCATAAATAGAATGTTAAAGATAGAATGAGGTTTCTTTACTGTGTTGCTTCCCTCATACCCAAGTTCCTTGGTGGAAGTTGTATGCTAAAATTGAATGGGCATTTTGTTTATATTATATTTTGCTAGTACATTTATATTATGTTTATTTAGTGTAACATAACTAGCTTATGACACAAGTCAAACACCTCCCATTTGTGCATGATATCTTGTTAAAAAATAATGTTTCTCTTGCTTTCTGCTTTTGGTTTGAATGTGAGTGACTCAGGTGAAGTCAGCAGGTCCTATGTAAGAAGGGGAAGTGGGGGATAACAGGTGGATCCATGGCTTGGCTTCTACCTGCTGCTGCATTGCAGCCCAAATGTTTGCTGCACAGAATTAAATTTAACAAAGAAATGCAAACCAGCAGTAAGGAGTGATTGGGACAGCCTGGGGAAATGCAGTCCTGCATTATCTCTATTTGCCAGGAAAGCATCTTCCTGTTGGTGATCTCTTCTAGCCCCTGCAGTGCTCCTTATCTAATCCCAGCCTGTCAGGTGAAGGGACTGCACCTAGTGTCTCTGGGGATAGGTGTGTTCTCCTGGCCTTACCTGAGGGAGGGAGTGGAACCATTCATATGACAAACTGTAGTTGCACATTGAGTCTTCGCTTCACAAGGAAATTAATGTTACTACAAAACATTATTTTACTTAAATATCTATGTAATAGCAGATGCAGACTATGCTAATGAGAAATTAGAAGCTGTGAGGTAATGGTCTGGGTTGGAAGGGACCTCGGAGTTCCAACCCCTTGCCATGGGCAGCAACACCTCTCCCCAGACCAGGTTGCCCAGGGTCCCATCCAGCCTGTCCTTGAACACTTCCAGGGATGATGGAGCAGAATCACAGAAACTTGGGGATTGGAAGGGACCTCGAAAAGTCTAGTCAAATCCCACCCCCACCACCACAGCAGGATCATCTGATTCCAGTGCCTCAGCACCCTCACTGTAATGAATTTCCTTCTAATCTCAATCCCCCTTTTTTAGCTCAAAATCATCCCCCTTGTCCTATCTAGAGGAACCCTCTCAACTTTATTACAGCAACTTCCTTACATTTTCCATTTACTGTCTTTAAAGTTTCCTTCCCACGTGGTGTTTTCTCTGAGAACATTTTGTATTTCCCACCCCTTCTATGCTCTGAGATGCTTTTCTCTGAACTCCCTGTGATCTCTCCATCTCCTGAGCGTGCTGCTCCAAAACACAACACAGTCAGGCTGAGATCTGATGGGATGGGGATAACGGTTCTTATTTTACAGACCTGGTGCTGTGACCTAAATAGGATTCACTTCTTATTGACAGGGTTTTATTGTTAACCTGTGCTCGCTGTGTTCTGCAGCAACACATTGCTCTGTCTTTCTGATGCTGCTGTGTAGTGACTGTTCATTGGGAAAATCCTAATGGCCCTGTTGGGTTTAAACATGTTGCATCCTTAAGCAAAGTCAGTTGATCTCATGGGAGTTGCCGGATGAAGGTTGAACAAAGACCTCGGAATCTGGTTCCCAGTGGGTACATGTGTTGTTCTTTTTAGTTGAAAATGTTTGTAATTTCTTTCTGTTGGTTCATAGTAGAAACTGATTTAATTATTTTGGTCCCTTGAGGTGTTTGACACTAAACCATATGGTTTAGAGATGAGGTGTAGTAACTTGCAAGTCTCTTTTCCCTCCATTTCCTCATGCTACTAATACAGCAACCTTATTATAAGTAGCATAGATGCAAATGTAGGTGTTCTGAGGAGTCAGCTCAGGAGCCAAGCTTAGTTTCTTTGTCACTAAAACTTGTTGAAACCCCTGGATTTGTCCAGGGCTGGGAGGGAACCTTCCAAAGAAAACAAAAAATCCTAAAAAAGAAAAAATCCCTGTATTGGCCTCTGGGGGAAAGAACCAAAGCAAACAACCCAAACCAGTATATGGTTTGCATGTTTAGAAGTAAAGGTGTGAAGTGAAAGAAGTAGACTTGGAAAGTAATTTCTTTCATGATTCTGTTTTGGGGTTTGCTGGCACATAGATTGTTCTATAGCACTCCCATCTGCTCCGTGCTTGGAGAAAATGTAGGAATATTTGAAGGAAGTGTGTTTCATAGCGTATGTCTGTGCATAGACACTTGGGTAAATCATGGAATCAAAAATTGTATTGGGTTGGAAGGGACCTCCACAGGGCATCTAGTCCAACACCCCTACAATAAGCAGGGACATCTCCAACTAGAACAGATTGCCCAGAGCCCCATCCAGCCCGACCTTGAATGGCTCCAGGGATGGGGCCTCTACCACCTCTCTCTAGGCAGCCCGTTTCAGGGACTCACCACCCTCGGATTCAAGAACTTTTTCCTCATGTCCAACCTTGATCTGCTCTTCTCCAGCTTCAAATCATCTTTAAAAGACAGTACCTTAAAGACACCAAATCTGGGTCTTTAAGAAATGAAAGGGTTTGAGTTGCCACTCTCATTAGGCTCTATGCACTCACAGATCAGTTGCCTGACGTGGGGTTTATTACCTCCCTACAAGCAACTAGATTACTTACACAATGTGTATTCCCCCTCAGTGACTTTCTGAGAGCCACAGGATGTGTTTGCAAGCTTAAATCCCCACCCTAAAGACAGGTGCAAACTGTGGCTGGAGAAAAGGGTGGATGATTGAGAGGACTTTGTAATGGGACTGATCCTCAGCTATTTGGGCCAGCAAGACCTGTGCAGTGGCACATTTGACTAGTGACAATTTTATTTATCCGTTGACTTTTCACTGGCTTTCTTCTGTGTTCTGTAATAATTTAAGTATAAAAAGGATCATGTGTATGTCTATTCAGGATACTAAAAATCATTCAAACCAAACCAGCGAAACCCTTTCAAAAGCTACAGATAGTTGAGTTCTGTTGGCACTGCCTTCTTGAAATTCAAGTAGATGCAGACAGTTCTGAATATCTGCTAAAGACTGCAATAACTGGTCAAATGAAGATACTTGCAGCTGTGGGATTAAAGACACAAAGATATGGAAGGATGGCCTAGTAAAGATGAGCTGTGTGGGTCTAGTTCTGGGACTATTGTCTGAGCACCTCCCATTATAACAGCTCCTGTGGTGGGATATCACTACATCAAGAAATTTATGAAATTGTCTGCTGAGGATGCACGTGAGTATGAAAAGAAAATGCTGAAATGTGAAGTTTATTCTGAAACATTCTCTGTTGTGTCCCTTTTTGTCCCTTCCTACGATTCATCATTTAAAAGGGGGGAAAAAAGGGGGCCAGGTGGAGAAAGGAAAAGGAGAAAAGAAATACATCTTTCAAAGACTTTTGTCTCAAATTAGATTTTCATTCGGGTTTTGTAAAATCTATTACACAAAGCCTCATAAGACATGAGATCACAATTCATGCAGATATTAACAAATTGGCTTAATGACCTTACCTTGAACCTCTCAGACCCACTGTGGAGTTCTTAGTACCCTGAAGAGTTAGGAAGAAACACATCCAACGTGACAGTTCAGAGCCGTGTAAGAAGGAGAACCAAGATCTGATGGTCTCAGCCTTGTGAGTACTTTCTGGAGAGAGCACATCTCCAAGCCACACTGAACTGTCACTAATTTGATAGCAGTAGCATAAAGCCAGACTAAAACACCACGTTTTGTGCCAGCCAAAGGTACATTGAGCTTGAGAAGGCTGCCTCTGAGTTGTGTGGTTGAATGAGGAACGCATTTGCACAGGGAAAGCAGCTGGGAGGTTGGAGTAGATAATCTCTAAGGTTCCTTCCAACCTAAGCCATTCTATGATTTGGTTCCTGTTTGTTTGCACTAAGTGTCAACACCAGCACTGTAATTCCAGGATGATGTGTGTGAGGTCTGCTTGGTGCTTTTCTTTTCTTTGCATTACAGATAGCAGTCAAATCCATGAGCCCCATGGATTTTTCATAAGGAAGTTAGTGTAGGTTGTATCTGCTACATTCCATGACTTTGGAATGCTCTTCCTTCTGGATTTAGATGCAAAAAAAGGGAAACAAAAGATTTAGCTGAAGATACAGTCACTTAATTGTGTGTCGGGCAAAGGATGATCGGAAAGAACAATTCAGCTAACACCAACATCTGAATTAATGGATATAACTTTGCTTGGCAGGGAGTGTGACCTTGTTGTCGGTCTTCTTTCTCTGTGCCTGTTACCCTGCACTATAAACAGAAACCATGGTAATGCATTCACCTGCCCTGCTTTTATTACTGCCTCTTGTTTTAACTAAACAAGAAAGTGACTTAGTTCAAATTGTTATGGACAACAAATAGGGCCCAGCTGAACAGTTCATTGGAATGAAGGGAAAAGTTTCAAAAATCCCTGCTAGAATGACATTCATTCCAACAGAGGAATTTCTAGAGGAAAGGTAGGCACTTAAACGAGGGGGGGGGTCTCACCTGCCATCCTGATGGACCTGTTGGCTGCTTATTAAAAATCAGTCCCATTCCATACACTCTTGCCAACATTACTGGCATGTGGCTGCTGAGGGAAGTCAATCCACACAAATTCCAAGCAGATGACATCAGGGGAGATCGCAGCAATTACTTTTAACTTTTGCCAGTTTCAGAACCATTCCTTGCTTTGAGAGATTTCTGATGTATTTCCCAGCTGGTGGAAAATAAGCCCCAAACCTAACCAGTGAGACCTCACCACCGGATTCCACAATGAATTTTTTTATACAACCCTTTGAAAGCAAAAGTGACTTTTAGGTTATTTTCGTCAATCTCCATAATTCCTCCACTTTATGTGACCTGACTGAGCTTTAACTATTTCATCCACTAACTGAGTCTGACTTCCTAACCACAGAAAATAAAACATCCCTTGGGCTCACCTGTTTTAGCCTTCCTGCAAAGCCAGGCTTATGGAGTTTCTTTGGTTACGGCAATCATTATTTCACAGAATCACACAGAATCACAGAACACTAAGGATTGGACGGGACTTTGAATTTCAAAGTGCTGTTTAGGGAAAAAAATGCCTAGAGGCTCTTTTCAAACTGAAACTATAGTCTGCTGAATGTCTAGGGAAACTGGATGTAATCCAGTGTGGTTTCTGTTCCCTCCCTCCCTCTTCTCTTCTCCAGACTAACCAGCCCCAGCTCTCTCAGCCTTTCCTCACAGGAGAGGTGCTCAAGTGCCTTCATTATTCTCATAGCCCTCTGTTGGACTCTCTTCCGTAGTTCCCTGTCTCTCCTCAATTGGGTATCCCAGAATTCAGATACTTCTGGTGTGGTCTCACTATGGCAGAGTAGAGGGAGAGAAGAACATTCCTAGACCTGGTGGACATACCTTTCTTGATGCACCCAAGGATACCATTGACACTCTTGGCCACAAGGGCACATGGCTGTCCCATGGAGAACTTACTGTCCACCAGGACTCCAAGGCCTTTCTTCATGAAGTTGCTTTCCATCAGAACAACCCCTAATTTGTGCTGGTGTGTGGTGTTGTTCATCCTCAGATGCAGGACTCTAGATTACTCCTAGATGGACTTCAGTAGGTTCCAGTTTGGCCAGCTCTCCAGTCTGTACAGATCTCACTGAACTGCAGCACAGCCTGATGGTGAATCAGCCAGTCCTCCCGGTGTTGTATCATCAGCAAACTTGTTTCCTCAATAGTGGTCTTTAGTGGCAGTCTGTGCAGAACTGGGTGATCTCTAATCTCTGAGCAGTTTTAGAACAGAGAAATAGTAACCAATCTCTACTAGCCAGGTTCAGACAGACTAAGAAATCCTAAAGCTGGTCTGATTGTAAACAAACTAGGTCAGGTCCCTTCCCACATCAGCGGTTCTATGACTGTAGGTATCTCTGTGAATAATTATTTTGTGATCTGTGAAAAGATCTTACAGGAGAATGTTGGGGCTGAAGAGATTATGTCATAAAAGCATTAGAGAAACCCTAGAGGGTCAAACCAATGGTCCATCTACCCCATAATTCTGTTTCAGGAAGCATTTTATGAAAACTTCACGCTTGGTACTTCACCAGCACCTGGAACTGTTGTATAAGCGATGTCAGGTCAACTTACAGACCTGATGCCAAGGCTGTTTAGCAGAAGTGTAGGTGTTGACACCACTCAATTCTTTATTTCTGTCTGTGGTTAAAGATCAAGCTGTTTGGGGTGGAAAAAATAAATCCCCGAAACCCAAAGTACACCCCCCCCCCAACCCCTGCAGGAAGTTTTACATTCCTAAACAAGTGTGTGGCTCTTTTTTCTGCATTGGTGATTGCTTAGTCACGGGTGATGCAGAAACACCCACACTCCAAATAAACAGGCACAATAGGAACTGGGAAATTCAAGGGCCTGTCCTTTTCAGATGACACCTGCATGCCCCATCTACACTTGTGCACACCAGGCAGCCGGGGTTGCACACTTCAGTGGCTCTACCCCACAGATTTACCCTTGATGTGTCCTGTCTCACAGTCATCCCCTTCTAGCAGGAGGCTACAGCACATTTTTTAAAGGGATCAGCAGACAAAATCTGATTAACTAGGGTTCAAATGTTTTTCTACAATTAAATGTTTTGTTCTTGTCAGGTTATGTCATAAAAGGCTGCATAAAAAAGAAAGAAATATAGTTTATTAAGTGGTATTTAAAATATTTTTAAAAAGACAAAATATGATTGCATATGACTATACAGTTACCTCAAGGGAGATTGTAGTCAGGTGGGAGTCAGGCTCTTCTCCCAGGCAACCAGAACAGGACAAGAGGGCAGGGCCTGCAGCTGCCAGGGGAGGGTTAGGTTGGATGTTAGGAAGCCCTTCCTCACGGGAAGGATGGAGTGGACTGCCCAGGGCAGTGGTGGAGTCCCCATCCCTGGAGGTGTTGAAGGACAGCCTGGCTGTGTCCCTTAGTGCCGTGGTGTGGCTGATGTGGTGATGTTAGGTCATGGGCTGGGCTGGATGAGCTCAGAGGTCTTTTCCAGCCTCAGTCATTCTCTGTGTGATAATATGATCATATATTACTACTCCATGTAGGAGGAGGAAACCATTTTCAGTAACTTTTAAATAGTCACTGAATCTATAGAATATATAGAGAATATATAGAATATCTATTCAGACCTTTCTTGTGTTAGAACTTTAAAAATAAAACAGAAAACCTCTTTAGTTAAGAAGCTTATTTGTCATGGGAGTTTTCTTAAGTGCTGGCATTCAAGTTTGTCCTTTGTAATTGTATTAAAAAAACCCCATAAGAGTTACTAGAAATAAGAATAGAAATAAAATCAACATCTTTGCAGTGTTCAGCTCTCCATAAATGCCTCTAATTCATCTGGCAGTAGCTTTTCAGACAATCAAACAGAATATTGAACATGAGTGCATTGTTTTTCTTTATCACTTAACCCAAATATAAGTAAATACATTTCATACGTTATCTGCAGTAACGATGGTGCGCATTTCCCCTTAGCTATCTCTCCCCCAGTGGATACACTGCTAGTTTAATTAATAACATTTCCCTGTATTTATCACATGAATGAATTTGCAGCACACCTTTGCAAACCTCACTGCTGAAGAACAGAAAAGTAGCCAGCTGGGACTCATGTGTGAGAGGGAACTTCAGAAGTTAGACCTTGCAAAGGTCGGTCTTCCTTTTGAAGCTATGGGTCTTTGCAGTTGTGGAAGTCTCTGTGAGGATATAAGGGAGGAGTCTTATGCTCCTCTAAGGGTATGAGCTGAAAGGAGCTGTACACGTAAACATGCAGGGATCAACCTGAGGGACATATAGCATCATTTAGCTTGGAAAGGATCTTTTAAGATCATCAAGCCCAACCATTAACCCAGCTGTCCCCAGGCCACCACTAAACCCTGTCCTTGAGCTCCGTATCTACATGACTTTTAAACACATCTCAGGATGTGATTCAACAACTTTCCTGAAAGCCTGTTCCAGTGCTCGATAACTCACAGAATCACAGAACATTAGGGATTGGAAGGGACCCCGAAAGATCATCTAGTCCAATCCCACCATCACAGCAGGATCAGGTAGATCAGTTAAGAAGGTTTGCCTTATGTCGAACTTAAACTTCCTCCGTGATGCAATCTGAGGCCATTTCCTCTTGTCCTAGAACTTGTTACTTCTGAGAAGGGAGATGGTGGTGAGTGTGAGTGAGTTCTCAGACTCATTGAGTCATGTGGGCTGTGGGAATGTTTCTTGTTGGGAAGTGCCATGTTTTTTCCGGGACAGAAGCATAGGGCTGCTGTGGTCTGCAGGCCTTTAGCAGGTTGGAGTCTGCCAGGGCATCTGACTGAAGTTGGCTCCCACATATATCCCAGACCAGGAACACTGCTCAGTAAAAAGGGGTAAGTTTGCTCAGGATAAGTTTGCTTGCTTACTCTGCTTTCTTCTCCTCCCTGTCCCCTTGCTTATCATTCTGCTCCTGAGGACTACCTTTGCATTAATTATGTCCACTGGACTGAATATAACTGTATTGACTTTTTATTGGTATTGGTTTCGTTTGTCTGTTTCATTCAGTCAGGCCTTGTTTCAGTTCATAGGTGTCTACATCTTTTCCAATCACCCTTTTTGTCTGGAGAGGGGGCACAGGGTGATACAGCAACTACTTCAGTTTAGCCCCAGATGTGGGCTAAAGATACCCAGGAAGATTATCTGAGGGTTTTGCCAATAAGGGAAGGGAGTGAATCAAACAGAGTCATTGAACCTGACCAGTTAATATTAACAAAGACAGTAATCACTCAGTCACAGTAATTTATGGGCTGCCGAGAAGCAGCAGGCAAACCTGGACTTTGCAACTGATATGAGTGTGAACCCAGGGCACTAGGATGATCTTTCGAGGTCCCTTGCAATCCCTAATGATTCTATGATTCTGTGGTGTGCATGAGGCCAGTGTGAGTGAGAGGTATTTGCAACAGGGCAAGGTTGCTGGATGGAGAGGTGGTCTACACCAGTATTTGAGGGGGGGATCTGCAAAAGTGCTTGTGAATCTAGAGAGTATGTGGTTCCCCATCACTAGTGACCTTACGGCACTGTCAGCTGCGGGGGAGGAGGAGGAGGAAGGGCCTGTTCTTGTGTTTAACAGGAGCTCTGTATGTGGGTGCTCCTGAAGGCAGTGCCTTGTCCAAGGCAGTCTGTGTGAGCAGCTGTGTCTCTCTCATCTGTGAGGCTTCCAGACACATGTCCATCTTCACAGCTGGTTGAACCTGCAAGTGGGAAAGCAGCAGCAGCCACAGCACAGGCAGGACCCTGCAGCCTTGGACTGGGCTTCGGTAGGGGAGCACGAGGCTCCTGAGCTTCATAATCTGGAGGATGCAGATAACTCTAAATTCATAGAATCGTAGAATGATCTGGGTTGGAAGGGACCTCAGAGCTCACTCAGTCCCAGTCTCCTGTCATGTGCAGGGACACCTCTCACCAGAGCAGGTTGCCCAGAGCCCCATCCAGCCTGGCTCTGAACACTTCCAAGGGTGATGGAGCAGCCACAGCCTCCCTGGGCAACCTGTTCTGGTGCCTCAGCACCCTCACTGTAAAGGATTTCCTTCTAATATCTGATCTAAATTTCCCCATTTCTAGCTTAAATCCATTTCCCTTCATCCTGTCACTACAAACTCTTGTAAAAAAACCCTTCCCCAGCTTTCCTGTAGCCCCTTTCAGGTACTGGAAGCCTTCTATAAGGTCTTCCTGGAGCATCCTCTTCCCCAGGCTGAGCAGCCCTTACTCCCTCAGTCTGTCTCCATAGCAGAGGTGCTCCAGCGCTCTGATAATCCTTGTGGCCTCCCCTGGACCTGTTCCAGCAGTGTGATGTCCTTGTGTTGAGGGCCCAGAATTGCACATGGTACAATTCTATACCAATTCCCTTTATTCTGCTTAGGAAAAGAGAGAGTCTTGGCTGCCTGTTTCTTTTTTTTTTTGCATGCTTTTCCCTAACCCCAGCAGTGCTACGAATGTTCAGAAGTGTGTGCATGTTCTCAGCCACTGATGGGGATGAGTCAGTGTCATCTTGGTCCACAGAGGGTAGCCTGGGTGTTTTGTTTTCTGGAATGACAGCTTGATCAGCTTGGAAAGATAGTTGTTCGTTTTCTGAATTCCTGCCAGGAAAGAAAAGAGCAAAGAAGTTCTTGTTCTTAGTAAGAACTAAAATGCTTGAAAAATAACCAGAAGTTCTGACAGTTTTGGATCTTCTACAAAAGACGCCACGTGTCTGGGTCTTGTGCTGCTAATAAACACACTGATAGGAGGTTCCATGGCCTTCAGCTGTACTCTGGTAGGCAAAGTTGTTTTTGGTCTGTTACCCTTCCCATCTGTTACCCTGAAAACTGGGAGGCCTTTAAGAAATTTGTCCCCATGGAAGAGAATAATTTTTTCTTGGGCCTACCAGACTGCACAGTTCCTTCCTGACCAGCTTATTCTCCACTAAAAATGGACCTAAGGGAAGACAGGAATCTGCTGGGGCTGTTGGCAGTAGACTGAGGAGCTGTCTGCCCAGGTGAATGTCCAACAGAGAGCTCTGCAGAAAAAGGATGAGGAGATCTGCTCTGCCACCAGCATCCCATGCAGGCAAGGGGGCTGCTTTGTTTCTGAGGGTTCGGCATTACTTCTTTACCAAGGTGAAGAAAGACAGTGATTTATTGGGTGTGATCTCAAGAAAATCAATTGAGTGCTTTTGGAAGCTGTAATGGTTTAAGAGAATGTATGGTTCAACATTTTATTGTCCTTTTGAGTTCCTCTTAATATTAAATCAGTTGACATTATTAGTGTTCATTGTACCGGGTTAATGTTAGGGCTACCTCAAGTTTCCAATTTGGTTCCTCAGTTGTTAAGACTAGCTGAGCAACTGGTACTTTTAGGGTGTGTTACGGCAGTTTATCGGTACTTCCGTTCATGTGTTAACAAGTGCATAGATATGACAGCATTGGTGCAGGAGACTGCAAAGCTATTTGGAAGACTCTACCCAGCAGAAACAGGGTCTGAGGAACACATTTTAAGTTTGGTGGGGTTTTTTGAGAAGATGTAATTATATAGCTGCATTTAACACCGGGCATCTCTTTAGCTTGAAATAAAGAAGACTGAGGGGTGACCTCATTAATGTCTATAAATATATGAGGGGTGGGTGTCAGGAGGATGGAGCCAGGCTCTGCTCAGTGTCATCTAGTGATAGGACAAGGGGCAATGGTTGTAAGCTGGAACATACGAGGTTCCATATAAATATCAGAAGGAACTTCTTCACAGTGAGGGTGACGGAGCACTGGAAGAGGCTGCCCAAGGGGGTTGTGGAGTGTCCTTCTCTGGAGACATTTAAAACCCACCTGGATATGTTCGTGTGTGACTTGGTCTAGGTGATCCTGCTGTGTCAATCACCTGCTGATTGGACTAGATGATCTTTCAAGGACCCTTCCAATCCCTAATGATGCTGTTAGTCCATGATTCATCCCAAAGCAATGTCTCTTAAAGCCAGTGGTAGCCTGTCACTGTTTCCAAAGATAAATTACATTGCAACAAGTTTTAAATGCAATGGTTCCCTCTCCAGGTACAAAACCACTAGTGGGAACAAACTTTGATTGATGCTAGTTTCTTAAATTGGAGAAATCATAGAATCATAGAATTTATTGGGTTGGAAGAGACCTCCAAAGGGTCATTGTTATTGGAGACTGCCTACTGAAGGGAACAGAGGGCCTAATAAGCAGACCTGACCCATTCCATAGAGAGGTCTGCTGCCTCCCTGATGCCCGGGTGGGAGACATTTTGGGTAAAGTCCCCAACCTCGTGAGTCCTTCAGATTACTACCCACTCTGGTCTTTCAAGTGATGATGCATCAATGAGAGGCTCACGATCTATTAAGAGGGACTTCAGGGCCTTAGGGGAACTGCTGAAAGGATCAGGGGCTCAAGTGGTTTTCTCCCCTATCCTTCTAACATCAGCGATGGACAAGGGAACATTTAAGAAGAGCCAGCAGCTCAATTCATGTCT
>VXBP01001619.1:246889-353869 GCA_013400115.1 Rhinopomastus cyanomelas
CCTGGACTTTAGGTGTGCAGACCTTGATCGCTTCAGGGATCTGCTGGCCAAAGTATCATGGGATGAAGCCCTCGAGGGAAAAGGGGCCCAGGACAGCTGGTTAGTATTCAGGGATCACCTCGTCTGTGTCCAGGAGCAATGTACACCAACAAAGAGGAAAGCAGGGAAGAATGCTAGGAGGCCTGCTTGGCTGAACAAGGAGCTCCTGGACACGCTGTCACACAAAAAGAAACTCTACAAGGAGTGGAAGGGAGGACAGCTAGAATGGGGGGTGTATAAGGAAGCTGCCCAAACAGCTAGAGATCTGGTTAGGAAAGCCAAGGCACAGTTTGAATTGGACCTAGCCAGGGAGGTCAAAGGGGACACCAAGGATTGCTACAGGTATATGAATGGTAAAAAGAAGACTAGGGAAGGTGTGGGCCCCCTCAGAAAGGAAACAGGTGATGTGGTTACAAGTGACATGGAAAAGGCTGTGGTTCTCAATGACTTCTTTACCTCAGTCTTCACTGCAAAGGCCTCCAGCCGCACTCCTGGGATCATGGAAAATAATGGCAGGGACTGCAAGGAAGAACTGCCCATCATAAGAGAGGATCTGGTTCATGATCACTTTCAGGTCATCTGAAAGTGTTCAAGTCCATGGGACAGAACAAGTAATGGGATATCACTTTCATCCTCCATTTACTATTTACATATAGAAGAACTTCAGAGGATATTAAATGCACAGGGTGCAAGTGACCAAGGTGGTGGAAAGGGAATGCAAATATTGACATTAATTACACAGTAGCATAGAAGAGGCCCATAGGATAAGACTTAGTTATCACAGAATCACAAAACATAAGGGATTGGAGGGCACCATGAAAGATCATCTAGTCCCATCCCCCTGCCACAGCAGGATCACCTAGACCAAGTCACACAGGAACACATCCAGGTGGGTTTTAAATGTCTCCAGAGAAGGAGACTCCACAACCCCCCTGGGCAGCCCCTTCCAGTGCTCTGTCACCGTCACTGGGAAGAAGTGCCTTCTCATATTGATGTCGGACCTCCTCTGTTCCAACTCACACCCATTGCCCCTTGTCCTATCTTTAGATGACACATAAGAGACTGGCTCCATCCTCCTGACACCGACCTTTCACATATTCATAAACATTAATGAGGTCACCCCTCAGTCTCCTTTTTTCCAAGCTAAAGAGACCCAGTTCCCTCAGCCTTTCCTCATCAGGGCGATGTTCCTCTCCCTTCATCGTCTTTGTGGCTCTGTGCTGGACTCTCTCTGTCAGCTCTGTGTCCTTCTAAAACTGAGAGGCCCAGAACTGGACACAGTATTCCAGATGTGGTCTCAGCACGACAAAGTAGAAGGGGAGAAGAACCTCTCTTGATCTGCTAACCATCCCATTCTGATCCACCCCAGGATGCCATTGGCCTTCTTGGCCACAAGGGCACATTGCTGGCTCATTGCTGGCTCATGGTCATGGAGATTTCCGCAACTTAACTCTATCAGAATGTAATTTGGTTGCTGGTTTATTATCTTCTGTTCCTATTATGGGGTGAAACTAGTAAGGGGTGAGCTATGCTAATTTACAGAGCTCATACACTTGGCCTTGTAATACTATAACTACAGGAGAATAGTAACTTCTCAGTCACTGCAGGTACTGGCAGAACCTTTATTTGGGGCACAGCTTGTTAATTCTAACAGAAACAATGGAGTAACACAAAACAAAGATTTTTCTTAGCCCAGACCAGACTTTAGAGGCTCAAATACATCTTTTTTAATGTATCTCTGCCCTCTTCTCAGGAGCTAATAACCACACAATCATAGACTGCGTTGGCTTGGAAGCGACATCCAAAGGGTGTCTAGTCCCACTTCCCTACAACAAGCAGGGGCATCTCCTTCTAGAACAGACTGTTCAGAGCTCCATCCAGCCTGACTTTGGATGGCTCTAGGGATGGGGCCTCCTCCACCACCTTTCTGGGCAGCCTGTTGCAGGTATCCCCCACCTCAGATTCAAGAACGTTTTCCTCCTGTCCAGCCTCAATCTGCCCTTTTCCAGCTTCAAACCATGACCCCTCATCCTGTTGTTCCCTGCCCCTGTGAACGGTTCTTCCCCAGTTCTTCCTCTGCAGTTTCTTCACCAGTGATTGGTTAGTGCAACCCTGGGCCAGGTACATGAGAGTTTCACACATTTGCTGAGGTTACACTGCAGTCCTAAGAACTGTGCAGAGTAAGTGACCGTTCAGCGCTAGAGCTGAGTGTTCAGTGAGCAGAAAACTTCAGATCCTGGGGGTTTTTAAAGGCACTACGCAATACGAGTAGATAAATCTGGTCCTTAGGGCTGGATGTATAAGGCTTTTTTCCTGGCAATAATCTGTACTTCCCCACCTTTCAGACGGAGTGCCTGCACAAGTGAAGCTGCAGTATTCAGTTTAAAGCATATATGGGGCTGTGTAAGTTCATTTTCCTTCCTTTTTTGTGTGTTGGTGCTTCTGTGTGTCTTCCTGTGTCACCTCTTACGTTCTGCTGTCTCCCCAATAAAATTCTCTCAAGTCTAAGATACGTTTAGAATTTATGGGAAAATGCCAACCAGCCAGCTCTGGTTGGTTGACCAGAGTGTTAGCAAAACGTTGTCTAGAAGCCAAGAGCAAGATGGGATCTGGTATTCTCCAAAGCTGTGTTCTGCCCTGTGATGGGTATTTAAAGAAAAAGCACACTGGTGGCCTTGCAATACGGCGGATATTAGAGTGTTGTTGCAGACTGCCTGCTGCTTTCCAACATACAGGCACACTTCTGCACACACACCTGGCATAAAGTAACGCTGCTCTGGCGACTTGATAGATCCCTGCTGCTTACCAAGTGTGGAGATGAGCCCTCGGTGTTTCACAGCTATTCACACGTTCTGTGTTTTCCCCCACTGGGAGAAAACCTGACTTATTTCACCCTCTGTGATTGTGAACAAGTGCCCTATGCCCACGGGGGACTATCCACGTGTGTGGGCAGTCTTCAGATTAGTTTGGCGTAAGTTATCCAACAACAAGCAGCTGAGCAATCCCGGTGACTTGGATCTGAATCAGGTTCCTGGTGGCCGTGAAAGGTTAAGTGTGCGGTCCTGCGTAATCACCCTTGAAAACCTGAATTTCTAGTTCCACTTGGAGAGACCTAGTTTCTGATTACAGTAAATAAGTAATCAGCACTGAGCTGTGTCACTACACAGCACATTCTAGACGATTTGACTATTTCCAGTAGTGTCCAAATGAGGTGCTTTCTGCAGCGTGTTAAAGTCTGACGCTGGTTTACTCGTGTAGATAGCAGAGGCTGGGTTCAGCCAAGCATTTTCTGAAAGACTTTGTTGCTGGTAGTACTTTGGTGAGTGAGGCTTGAATCAGGACATTTAGGAGTGACCTTTAGTCAGTAAATATATGATGAAAAGGATTGTTGACGAAAAAGTTCTTTAATATAAGGGTGGTGGAGGCCTCATCCCTGGAGCCATTCAAGGTCAGGCTGGATGGGGCTCTGGGCAATCTGTTCTAGTTAGCGACGTCCCTGCCTGTTGAATGGGGGTTGAACTAGATGACCTTTGGAGGTCCCTTCCCACCCAGTTCATTCTATGATTCTCTTCTCTTGGCAAAGACACATGAGTGTTGTGATGAACTAGGAAAAGGCCAAGTTCTGCAGAAGCAATCCTTATGTTGAGAGGTAGCTTGTGAAATTGTTTGCCCAAGTCAGACTGAACTTGCTGCCGCGGACATGTGCCCTGTGGGGACAGGATAAGCTGAAAACCAGCATTTGCAGGAGCTCAGCAGCAGCAGGTTACAGCCCTTGGGCAATAGGTGCAGCCCTCAGTTTTGCCTTGTCTTTGTTTTGTCTTCATTGTTGCCTGTTAGCTCCAATTTCTCCCTTGTCTTCCTCCTTCAGCTTCATAATGTTCTATCTCTGCTTTGAACTTTCACTGTCCTGTTTTCTCAGCTTTAAGTTCCCTTCTCTTAAGTTTTGGCCCTGTCCCATTCATCTCTCAGTACGTGCTCATAATTGGCAAGAGATAGTCAGAGTTACAAGCAGTCCCAGGTAGCTCTGCAGAAGGAAGGAAGGAAAGACAAAGACTTCTGTTTTCAAAGGACCTGAAACCCAGTCTTGGTTTTGCAGCCTCTGCACATTGTAAAGTCTGCAAGCCCTCTGGGTATCCGGGACCTTTAACTGTGTAGACTCTCGTGCCACATCCGGGAAGGCCTGTGTTTTTGAAAGCGCTTATAAAGGGATCTTTCACAAATTTTCATCTTCTGGGGTTTTTTCTTTTTTTTTTTTTTTCTTTTCTGTTTTCTTTTGTTTCAATCCAGTTTCATCAGGGAAAACTGAAGCAGTCAGCACTGACCACCCTCCTTCACACACGCTGCTCACCGTTTGTAAAGCACATCTGCTTGTTTTGCAGTGGTGTTTCCTAATGTCTTGAAGGGTCAACTCTTGGAGAAGGTACATTATCATTGTGGCTGTTATTTTCGATTGGAAGAGCTTGTTTATTTACTTCAAATTTTTCCAGGCTTTACCTGATGTGATATGGATTTTGCAGGGGGGATGCCAGGTACTGGCTGCCTCTTTCTTTCTCTGGAAGGAAGAAAATGTGGCTCAGAACAAGACAAGAAATGCTTTGCGCATGTACTTTGGAGGAAGGGCTTGCTGTTCATTAGAAGCTTCTAAGAGTCTGTCTAAAAGTCTGTCTAAGAAAACTTTGCTTCAAACTAGTCAAGCTTTTGAAAAAAAAATAATTGGACTTGATATGTGGCAACTGAACATCTTCATTAGAATTTGATGGCTGAATTCTATATTCGTGATACTTTGGGAAAAACCAGCAAGTGCTTGGAGGGTGCTGGTGGCACCCTTGGTGAAGTTCTGCCCCTGCTCCTGCATTGCTGTTTACACTCTGCACACTGAAGCCTTGCCATGGACTGAAGGCTGGCTCAGCAGCCCGTTTTGTCCAGCATGGAGGATGGCAGTGCGGAGTGGTGGACACAAGCCTGTTCAGGGTCCCACGTGCTGAGTAAGGGACAGTCATATGTAACTCAGCTGGTCCAGAGGAGCAATGATGCTGATGAAGGGACTGGAGGGAAAGTCCAGTGAGGAGAGGCCAAGGGAGCTGGTGGTGTTTAGCCTGGAAGAGACTCATGGAGGACCTTCTCCCTAAAGGGAAGTTGTAGA
This sequence comes from Rhinopomastus cyanomelas, assembly GCA_013400115.1. Classification (NCBI taxonomy): domain Eukaryota; kingdom Metazoa; phylum Chordata; class Aves; order Bucerotiformes; family Rhinopomastidae; genus Rhinopomastus; species Rhinopomastus cyanomelas. Next base: position 252,072 of record VXBP01001619.1, read on the forward strand.
CAGGTGGGGGTTGAGCTCTTCTCCCAGGCAACTAGCAACAGGATGAGAGGGCAGGCCCTAAAGCTGCCAGAGGTTGGATGTTAGGAAGTCCTTCCTCACAGCAAGGGGGATCAGACCTTGGAGTAGGCGGACTGCCCAGGGCAGTGGTGGAGTTCCCATCCCTGGAGGTGTTGAAGGACAGCCTGGCACTGTCCCTTAGTGCCATGGTATGAGCAATGTGGTGATATTAGATCACGGGCTGGGCTGGATGAGCTCAGAGGGCTTTTCCAGACTCAATAATTAAGTGATTCTGTTACTGAATATGACTCTGGAGTTAGCTCTCTCTCTCTTCCTCTGATTAGGGCTAATGGTTGGACTTGATGATCTCAATGATCTTTTCCAGCTGGAATGCTCTTCAGTGCCAGGATGGAGAGACTCTGGAATTGATTGCCCAGAGATGTTTTGGCTACCCTCTCCCTAGAAATGTTCAAGGCCATGGATGAGGCCCTGAGCAACCAAGTTTGCTCGAGAGGTGTCGCTGCCCATGGCAGGGGGTTGGAGTACGTGATCTCTGAGGTCCCTTCCACCCTAGGCCAATCTATGATTCCATGATTTTGTTTCTCCAACAGAAGCAGAACAAAAAACTCTTCAGTAACTATTTGAGGTATTGGGGTGGCACTGGGGTACAGAACCATCTTGCATCTTGGAACCCGAGAGCCTTTCTGTAATTTCATGGGTCTTGTGACTTTTAAGACATGAGGATGTTACCACATAACCTGCTTCTCTACATAGTTCAAGTGGCATCACTGAACTTGCCATAAAATTCTACCACAGCAGCCTTAGCATCACTTTTTGATAACTTTGTCCTAGGAGACGTCCAGTCTGCAGCTTCTGAACTCTCATTCCCTTGAAATGGGTAGGACTTCTGTCAGCAGTAAGAACCAGATTTCACTCATAGAATCACAGAACATTAGAGACTGGAAGGGACCTTGAAAGATCATCTAGTAAGATTTTCTAGCAGTGTATTTGCTGTGTAGTCCTGGTTGGCTTTTTCTGCCCCTCCTATTGAGATGTAATTAGCACAACACAGATGATATTTTAGTAACTTTGCAGCATGCTTATAGTAGCTGAATTGTCTTCCCACTCTGTTTCACTGACTGGTAAAATTAATTTGTTTTATTTGTTCAGATGGTATTTTGGCTCAGTCAAACGAGCAGATGCTGAGAGACAGCTGTCACACCCTGGAAACCAGGCAGGAGCCTTCCTAATCCGAGAGAGCGAAAGTCTGCAAGGCGAATACTCACTTTCAGGTATATTCTCATTTTTCAATGTTTTGAACGTTACTCGGTGACCTGGACCTTTTTGTCTTTGAGAATGACAAAGTGTGGGTGTGAAAATGAAATTCTGTTTACAATCATATTTATTTCCCAAGAGATGTATACAGAAAACTTTGCAAGAGTAATTTGAGGCTTTACCAACGTTTATTCTATGGGCTTTGCTTATTAATGTGCTCAGAACAGAAATAATCTTTCTTATGCTTAGTACTTCCAAAAACATTACGGTTGTATGTAACTGTTCTGATCAGTACAGAGGATAAACATCAAACCATGTTGGCTGATATTTGCAGTTTAAGAAAATGAGATTGCTGCTAAAGAAATCTCTTAGCTTTATGTTTACTTAATTTCAGAGGTAAAATGGTAGGAACTGCACTTTGGAATCAGTCCTATTTAATTGAAAAGTTACTTGTAAACATCTGTAAAATGTTGGTGAAGATACTGGCTCTGTTGATGCCACCATAACTTATGCTGCCTTGTGGAATGAGTAGTAAATGATTTTGTTCTCAACCTTGAGGTATCAAAATCTACTTGTGCATGGTCCAGCCTTATGAAGACAGGATGCAGGAAGAGGACAATGCTGCCTCTGGGAAGCTGCAGTCCTTTTGGGAAGGACAAGCTGAGGAGAAAGCCATTGCAGTCATAAAAATGAGCTGCTGTCAAGCTGTGTGAAGCTGAAGTTGGAATCCTGTCCTGTTTAGCAGGCTGATGCAGATACTGGGATGATGGAAAGCATGGAGAAGGTTATGGCTAGATGTCCTCTTACGGACAAGCTGCAACAAATGCTGCACTAATTTCTAATTTCAGCTGCTTACCACAAAAAGGGATGTATCAGAGCAGAAATTTCCTCCAGCTTCTCCACACACATCACTGCCTGACCAATTCTAAGGCTTCCTTCAAGGCTTATTTCAGAAATGAGAGTGCATCCTTCAAACCAGCTCTTGCATTAACATTAGCTGCTTCCCAAGTAATAATGAGAGTACTGCTACTAAGTAAAGCAGGGAGTCAAACTGCTGTAGGTTGTGATATGAAACTGGGACTGGATGGACAGAGTCATAGAAACACAGCATGTATTAGGTTGGAGGGGACTTCCAAAGGGCATCTAGTCCAACCCCCCAACAACAAGCAGGGACATCTCCAAATAGAACAGATTGCCCAGAGCCCCATCCAGCCTGACCTTGAATGGCTCCAGGGATGGGGCCTCTACCATCTCTCTCTAGGCAGCCTGTTCCAGGGATCCCCCACCCTCAGACTGAAGCAGCTTTTCCTCGTGTCCAGCCTCAGTCTGCTCTTTTCTAGCCATTACCCCTCATCATCCCAGTAACGATTTATTCAGTGCATCACAAACAGCAATTAGTTTGGCCACATGCGATTTCCTGTGACCTCTGGAAACTCATTACATTTTCAATCTGTTGTGACTGACTGTTGTCCTTCATTTTTCTTCAACCCTGCTTCCACCTGAAACCTCACAAAAATATTAATGCATGCTATAACTCAAACCCCCACTAATTATGGGTGTTAAATGAAAACGGCACTGGCATCTAGGAAGTGTGAGGCAGTTATCTTTATACTCTGGAGTTGGAGCTGCAAATATTCTCATTTCTGGGCTAGCTGGTCTCAAACTGTGTCCTGTGGGAGTCACAGAATCCCCTGGTGTTTCCTTGCCCTCTGCTGGCCCGGGAAGACAGTGTGGAGTAGAGAAAAGTTTGATGCTACACGACAGGACTTAGGGAGAGATTTCTCCTTTATCCCTTAAATGATGAGGGAAACTGCACTTCGTATAAACTCTACTAACAGCCTGCAACCAAATGCTTGTCTGTAACTGCTCCTACAGATACTGTGTGGCCCTGTCATTTTCCAGTTCTGGGCTGCTCAGTTCCAGAAGGACACAGAAATGCTGGAGAGAGTCCAGCGCAGAAAGATGATGGAGGGAGTGGAAAATCTTCCTTATGAGGAAAGGCTGAGGCAGCTGAGTCTCTCTAGCTTGGAAAAAAGGAGAGTGAGGTGTGACCCCATTAATGTTTATAAATATGTGAAGGGTGGGTGTCAAGAGGATGGAGCCAGGCTCTGCCCAGTGTCATCCAATGATAGCACAAGGGGCAATAGGTGTGAGCTGGAATATAGGAGGTTCCATATAAATACAGGAAGGAACTTCTTCCCAGTGACCGTGCCAGAGCACTGGAAGAGGCTTCCCAGGGGCGTTGTGGAATCTCCTTCTCTGGAGACATTTAAAACCTGCCTCGATATGTTTCTGTGCAACTTGATCTAGAGGCTCCTGCTGTGTCAGGGGGATTGGAGTGGATGATCTTTCAAGGTCCCTTCCAATACCTAATGTTCTGTGATTCTGTGTGATTCTGTTATTAAATCCATCATTATTGCCAAAATGTGCTCAGTGTTACAGCATCTAGGGTCTATCAGCTGTAATATGAGGTGATTAGATTATCAGATCTATCAGAGTGAGGCTGGTTCTATGTTTGAAAAATATTTCCAATAAATTGTTTAACCAAGAGTACTCACACACACATACAGAACATTAGGGATTGGAAGGGACCTTGAAACACCATCTAGTCCAATCCCCCTGCCACCAAGTCACCTTGGAACACATCCATGTGGATTTTAAACGTCTCCAGAGATGGAGGCTCCACAATCCCCCTGGGCAGCCCCTTCCAATGCTCTGTCACCCTCACTGTGAAGAAGTTCCTTCTGATATTTATATGGAACCTCCCATGTTCCAGCTCACACCTATTGCCCCTCATCTTATCACTAGATGACACTGAGAAGAGCCTGGCTCCATCCTCCTGACACCCACCCTTCACATATTTATAGACATTAATGAGGTCACCCCTCAGTCTCCTCCCCAGTTCCCTCAGCCTTTCACGTTACTCTTAAGAGTACCAACTCAGAGCAGCCACACTCAGTGTGGCCAAGTTTTGGGTACTAACAGATAGTCTAGAGTAGACATCAGAAGGCCTTTCTCCTGTGCCTCCCTTTTGCTTTTCTTTTCTTTTTTGTCTTGTGTGAAGGACTGAGGAGGGGACAGCGGTCATCTCCCAAATCAATGGATGTGGAAGACACATGGACTGTTGGAAAGATGTAATAATAGAATCATCAGTGTTTGAAAAGACCTTCAAGATCATAAAGGCCAACATCTGCCCTACAATCTCTAACTCTGAACTGTCTTCTGAAACACCATGTCTGCCCATTTGTTGAACCTCTCCAGGGACGGTGCCTCCACACCCCTCCCTGGGCAGCTTGTTCCAAGGCCTCCCCATTTTTTCTTTCTGGGAAGAAGTTTCTCCTAAGATACAACTTGAACCTTTCCTGGCAGAACTTGACCCCATTTCCTATTGTCCTATCAATGGTCACTAGGGACAAGAGCCCAATACCCACCTCACTACAACTTCCCTTCAGGTAGTTGTAGAGAGCGGTGAGGTCTCCTCTCACAGTCTGAACAGCCCATGTCCTTTAGCCTCTCTTCATCAGACCTGTTCTCCAGATCCCTTGATGTGGGTGATGAGGACTAGGATGGCAACTAAGAACATCGTCCTCCCTCTGAGAGCTTGTTCCATAGAATCATAGAATGGCTTAGGTTGGAAGGTCAGAGGTCATCTAGTTGCAACCTCCTGCCATGGGCAGGGACACTGCTCCCTCTGAAGAAGGGAGGTTAGACCAAGTGACCTTCCCACCCCAACCATTCTGTGATACTGGGACTCAAAGCACACTTGTGAAAGCTGAGCAAGCATGTTTGGGTTTCCTGAAATGAGAAGATTTGGTTATTACATTTCAAGCCCTGGAACAGGCTGTCCAGGAATGTGGGGGTACCTGCCCTGGGGGCATTTAAAAGACTTGTAATCGTGGTGCTTAGAGACAGGTTCAGGGGTGGACTTGATAATCTTAAATGTCTTTGACAGCCTAGCAGCTGTCTGGAGTCTTAGCACCAAGGAATGCAGTATTGAAGCTGATTCAATGATTACAGTGAATTAGATGCTTCTGGCTGGTTTTAGTGTCCTAAAAGATGAAAAATAGGAGCTGACTCGCAGAAGATGAGTTGCATCAGTTCTTATGGTGAAAAGTCTCCAAACCTGAGCAAAGACCGAAAGACCAGAGCTATCTAAGACTAGAACGATCTAGTGTAGCTGTCTACTCTGTATTTGTTACAGTTGTCATCTCTGAGCCTGAAATAACTTAAGGTCCCCATAAACACCTGCATGGTTTGGTCATAAGATGTGTGGTACCACTGCTGTAATCCTTGGGAACTTAATGTATTTTCATCTTTTCAGTTTGGGATGGTGCGTCCGTGAAGCACTACAGGATCAGAAAGCTGGATCAAGGAGACGTTTTCCTAACCGAAAGGGTAACTTTCCAAACTCTGAATGGGCTAGTTGACTATTACAGTAAGCACAGCGATGGGCTCTGCACAGTGCTCAGAAAGCCGTGCCTAAAGGTAAGAGAGAGTGCTACACTAGTTGTGTAACCTAACTCAGCAGAAGTCAGAAGGTGTTAACCTCAGCAGAGGGTGTTAACCCCCTATCTGCACCTCCCATTTCAAAATGTGGATAACCACACCCGGGATATTGTGTCCAGTTCTGGGCCCCTCAGTTCCAGAAGGACACAGAACTGCTGGAGAAAGTCCAGCACAGAGCCACAAAGATGGTGAAGGGAGTGGAACATCTCCCTAATGAGGAAAGGCTGAGGGAGTTGGGTCTCCAGCTTTGTAGAATGGAGGCTGAGGTGTGACATCAGTAATGTTCCATGCTGTTTTGAACAAGCTATCATATTGCTGGAGAAGAAGATATACTGCATCATAAGATGATCAGGGGGCTGGAGCACCTCTGCTATGAGGACAGGCTGAGGCAGTTGGGGCTGTTCAGCTTGGAGAAGAGAAGGCTCTGGGGGCATCAGATAGCAGCCTTCCAGCCCCACGAGGGGGACTGGTGATAGGATGAGGGACAATGGTTGCACATTAGACAAGGGCAGATTGAAATGGGCTATTAGGAAGAAGTTCTTTAGCAGAAGTGGGGTTGAACACTGGAACAGGTTACCCAGGGAGGTAGTTGAGGCCCCATCCCTGGAGACATTCAAGGTGAGGCTGTACAAGGCTCTGGGTAACCTGATCTAGCTGAGGCTGTGCTTGCTTACTGCAGGGAGGTTGGAGTAGATAGATGACCTTTGGAGGTCCCTTCCAACCCAGTACATTGTGTGATTCTGTAACTGTAGGATTTTTATAAGTGCATATGGGGGTGAAATCTCCAACATCGTTACTCTGTCTGCCTATAAGCAGTTACTGGGATGAACCCACAAGATTGGCACAAGCAACACATGACTGTCCAAAACGCTTGTTGGAAGGACGGTTTGTAATATTTACTTCAAAGAGCAGATTATGTTCTTTAGTTTATTTCTTACTCCTATTGAAGGAGTGCCCAGCAGGAGGGCTGAATGTCATGCTGTCTGCTTGCTTTATCACACGTGTGTACTCCAAGGAAATGTTTCTGTCAGTTGCACCTTTACATTATGAGCTAATTATAATTGATACATTAATTATAGTGATATAGAAAAATATAAATGATGGTTAACCATGAGTTGTATGTGCTGCTGAAAAAATATTGGCATTGCAATTACAGTATTGTTCATCTTCTTTTGCCAGGTACATATCCCTAGTACTTTTGATTTGTCATATAAAACGATTGATCAGTGGGAGATAGACAGACAGTCTCTGAAACTGTTGACAAAATTAGGCTCTGGTCAGTTTGGTGAGGTGTGGGAAGGACTGTGGAATAACACCACCCCTGTGGCAATCAAAACATTGAAACCAGGTATGTAAATGGCTTTTAAATGCTGACAACATGAAATGTTAGCAAGGGTGCTCCTTTATTTCTTAAAAGCTCCTGAAGAGAGAACCTGTCCACATATACAGCCCTTCCTAAAAGGTTAGTAAATGTAAAGGTCCAGGTATTCTTTGATGTTTTGAATTACCATGTTATACATTTTTCCTGTTTCTGTACAGTCTTACCTCATCTCTACAGTTACTTGTAGTGATGAGATGCTCTGTTATAATGATGTGGAACATAGGAGGTTCCACGCCAATATGAGAAGGGATTCCTTCCCAGTGAGCGTGACAGAGCACTGGAATGGGCTGCCCAGGGACGTTGTGGAGTCGTCTTCTCTGGAGATGTTTAAAGCCCACCTGGACATATACTTGAGTGACTTGATCTAGGTGATCCTGCTATGGCAGGGGGATTTCACTACATGATCTTTCGAGTTCCCTTCCAATCCCTAATGTTCTGTGGTTCTGTGATCCCTGGAAATGCTGCCCCATCCCTGGAAGTGTTCAAGGCCAGGTTGGATGGGGCCCTGGGTAACCTGATCTAGTGAATGTGTCCCTGCCTATGCAGGGGGGTTGGAACTAGATGATCTTAAAGGTCCCTTCTAACCCTGGCCAGTCTATGATTCTGTCTATTTCCCTTTTCTCTAAGCCTCTTCTTTTTGTGACAGGGATATGCCTATTTTTATTCTCTTCTAAAACCAGTCTTCTTCTTGTGTCTTGACTTGAATTTTTCATTCTGCGGTACAAGTCCATCACCTGCAGCCCTTCAGGAACAGACTGCTGCAGTGTGGCTCCCCTGTGGGCTCACAAGCCCTGCCAGAAAACCTGCTCAGTCTTGGGCTTCTGTCTCCATGAGTGCACAGGTCCTGCCAGGAGTCTGTTCCAGCATGGGCTTCCCACAGGGGAAGCTATGAGGAGCTATGGGGCTCCAGGGGAATTTGGGCGCTATCGGCTACTTGGGCAATTTAAGGATATAAATCAAATAAAGCTGAAGGTTGCCCTTTCAAATATGCAGGAACCTTTGTCAGCAGTTGGTTATCATTATGAATTACCTGTGCAGGGTAACACAGGGTTTGCTGCTCTTCAGCTAATACAACACTTCCCTCCTGATGGAAGGTACTGGAAGTTGCCATAGGTGAAGAGCAATGTTGCTTGGTTTTAGCATGCTGGAGGACATTAATAACACGAGTAAACTGAGAGATGCCTTGGAGGCGAACGGTGCTGACTGGAACAAATCAGCCTGTCCTGTCCTGTGGTGTGAAGAAATCCTGTGTAATGGCCCATAGAGAGCAAGTGATTTGGGAGACCTCAGGTTAGCAAACACTTCATCCTTTTTAGCCTCAGTTTCTCTAATTGGGGCACTGAAGGTAAATCACAGGTTGTATGTACGTGTTTCCCTCTGGAGGCAGAATACTCCACACCACGTAGCTGCTTTGTACACTTCAGGGTGGTTTCCATGACAAAGGCATACATCTTGAGGCATCCATCAGTATCAGTGTGAATCCAAACACTGTAGAGACAACCTGAGGCGTTTTTGGTTTTTAATTTAGGATTGCTGGGAAGTTCAGCTACAGCTGTAAAGATTGTGCTGCTCTGTGGAGGAGAGGGCCATAGAGTTTGCGTCACAGGTATTTATGTTGTTTCCGCCCAGTTGTTATAATCTCAGCTTTTTGCAGACCAAGTCTGAGTCATTTACCTGTCATGCTCTCCTCTGGCAGTGACCAAAAGCAGTGGGTATAACCTGTGCCTGTCGAGGAAATGACGAGCTGCTCTCCATTTATTGCTAGCACAGAAATGCACTAATTTCCACCACTCCTCCTAATGGCATTCCTTCAAGTGCGGTCAAAGTGGACCCCACCAGATGGCCACAGAAAGTATGGGGGAAGGGAATGCCTGTCCCTGGACTAATCTTTGCTCTCACAAGTTCCACAGTCGAGTGACATTTCGGAGTCACTCCTCTTGCAGCTATGCGAGGACATGGAATCTCACTCCACTTGCAGTGATTCGAGGACACGGAATCTCACGTCAGTGCTATGCTGTGAGCACTTTTCAGGAGGTGGCAGTCAAGGTAGGGGTTGGGTGAAGATGGCCCAGGCTGATCTGCCAGTTCCTTCTGTAGAACAGATTTTCTGATGGAATGTGATGGCTGAGCTGTTTAGTGTCACTCCAGCATTTCACTTCATCAGCCAAATTCCCAGATGAACCTTGTTGGTTACCTAATGTTAAAATAACAAGGCTCTTGTAGCTCTGGTTTCTAGAATGATCAGTCACTAAGAAAAGTGTTTTTAAACTTGGCATAGAGCAGGCTGGACACAGGTAGATTCCCCTCCCAACTTTGACTAGAAACCTTTCTTAATTAAAATATTTTCATTTGGAAGAAAGAAACTTCTGCATAGTTGGATAATTTCACATCTGTTTGTACAGGTATTGTAATGTAGATGTTATTCACCATCTAACCCAACACCTGAGAATATCCTATCCCTACTGAACCATCTGGATGTGTTCCTGTTTGACCTGATCTAGGGAAAAAGCTTTCCTGTTTTTATTTGTGCTTTTTGTTTTTCTAATCAACCCCCTGTTCAGGACGCGAGATCTTGAACCCTAAATTTGCCACTGACAGTAGCTCCCTGTACTGTTTCTCTGACACCATTCATACATTTTTCCTGATGTGTATGACCAGAACTAGAGATATTACGACCTTGTTCAACACTTAAAAAGCTGGGGTCATTATCTCTTAAGATGCTCCTGCATTTAGAGGAGTGTAAAATCACATCTGTGCACGCCTTGGTGTTTCTGTGTCAACACAGGACATAGTCACCTGTATTTGTGTCTGTGAGATGCACCTATGCAGTACAGTGAATTCAGTGTTTCCAGGCTTTGACTGCTGAAGCTGAAAGAGTAATGTTCCTACTGCAGCACTGCTTCTCCCTTAGAAATGTGATGGTTAACTTTAGCCTTTATGTTTTTGGTGGCTGGAACACAGATGTTCTCTGTCCCTGAGCACCCGGCCTGTTTCACTCATTAACTGTTGGTTTCAGCTGCACTGTCTGTTTTCTGTGGGAACTTGTGAAGATTTGAGATGCTATCATACTTGTGGTGGGTTCAAGACCACAATTTAAGATAAAGGAAAAGAAAGCAAAGCAGTGAGGTCTTGATGACATCTCGGATAAATTTGCCAGACAATGGATAGCTTAGGGAAACTGGGAAAAGGTTTATTAACTCTGTAACTGTATACAGAAAGGAAGAAAAGGTCAAGCAAGTTAGTGCACAAACTAGAAACTGTGTCACAAATGTCATCACACATTCTGAGAAAAATACAGTGGGAGGTCACTGTCATTTGGGCCTTGGCTCTTCTGTCACATTAGAGATCTGGGGAAAAAGAGCATGTCAGTCAAGTAGAGATGAGGGCCACCACCCTCTCTATTATTCACACATCACCCCCATCTGCAATACAGCGAGACTCAAACTGTAGCGTAGCTTCTCCAGCTTAACGCTCTCAGGATGGCCTGACTTCTCAGCGCCCAAAGCTGCATCCTTCAGTGCAGGCGACGTGCATTTCAAACAAAGAACCCAGTCTCTGTCTTTCAGATCCAAGGTTTAAGGGTTCTCAAGTCCTTCTGCTTTCTTCAGCTAAGCACAAAGGAGTCCTCCCCCAAAACTTAAGCACCCCCAGTCTTTCTCAGGAGCAGAAATGACAAACAGTATCTTCCTGCTGATCAGTGTCTCCAAAATGGCTGCAGCGTAGCCGCACAGCCTGGCCACGTGGGGGATCCGAGATGGTGACCGACTGCATGGCTGCGACAACAGGGCCACGACCCCCCGCCACATTCTACACGTGGCCAAGAGGGTCTTCCAAAGATCCTCTCCTCTCTTCTCTCCTCCTGTCTCAGCTCCAGGAGGAAGAAAGAGGAGTACCCCAGTTCACCGTGATGCTGAAGGACTGCTCCATGGGGGGGTTGTGATGGTAAATATGCACCAAAATCTTGCTTCTCCAGTCTGTGGCTAGGATCGTGTGGTGTCGGGGCCGCAGTGGTGTCGGCATTGGGGCCACAGTCCGCTGGAAGCCGCGGCAAGTCGCGGCCGGCGCCAGGCTGGGGCTGGCATTGCAAGGGGCCGTCCTCCTCCACCCTGCCATTTACAGGAGTGGAGTGGACGCAGCAAGCCCCACTCCGTCCCGTTTCCAACGGGCAAAAATGGTGGAGGGAGCTGCTGGAAGCCACAGCTGAGCCGCCTTCCCCACCCTCACCACCCCGGGAATGGGCGGTGGGGGTGGGTGTGCAGGTCAGAGCCCACAGCCCCAGACAGAGTGAACAAACAGCCTGGTCAGCTTTTTATAGGCTGACCTAGCCATGCTCTTCTGGGGCAGGTCCTGGGACAAGCCCTTCCAGGGCAGGTTCCAAGAGAGTGTCACCTCCCCCAGGACAGGTAACTGAGGGGAGGGGTTCTCTTCAGAGTAACATAACTTTTTGTTCTTCATGAAAGCACAACTTCTGCACATCTGAAAATTCTGGTGATTTTCAAACTGCAACAATACTCTTAAAGGCAGAAGACGGTCTCAGTGATTCCCTTAAGACTACCAGGCTGGTAGGGAGGCACTGAAAACCTCAGCTTATGTTTTGTTATGTGCTCTTGTTTCAGGTTCAATGGATCCAAAGGACTTTCTGCGGGAAGCACAAATAATGAAGAGCTTGAGACACCCAAAGCTCATACAGCTTTATGCTGTCTGCACCCTGGAGGACCCCATTTATATCATTACTGAGTTGATGGCCTATGGAAGTCTTCTAGAATACCTGCAAAGTAAGCAAAGGACTAGAAACTTGTGTCAACGAGTACCACAGCTGTCAGTTTAGTAACAGAAAGGACAGAAGTGCAACTGGTATAATACAGAACTGCTCAGGTTTGGTATAAAAGCTGTGCTATTTGTCATGTGTCAGGAAAGGAGGAGGTTCATGAATTTTTTGACGTGCCCAAGTATTTGAGAAGCAGGAGAGAATCACATTCACAGTTTGACTCTTGTTCTCATAATGACCCACATTTTCATCCCACTTTGATGAGCAGATGGGAGCATCCACTGACAGAACAGCAATGCAAGCATCCAGAGGGATAGGTCATCATATGTCACATGAGATAGAGGCACTTGCACAAATGTATTTCACAGCTTTGAAATCTATTACTAGGCAGGGGGAGACTTTCACTGTCCATTGGTCCTTTGCTCGCTGTCCCAGGGCTTTTGTGTCAGCAGCACTGCAGAGCACTCTTCTGAAGGCAATAAAGTGCTCCAGCCTGGAACACGCTAGCATAATGATTGCTCTTCAAGTTCCCCCCTGCCACTGAGAAATGCTCGATGCTAGTGTTACCCCATTCCAGTTTGGTAGATGGCTCTCAGATGGTAAACGTCTCTTAACGCTGTAGAGATCTCATGAAGACAAAATGTTCATTATGATTGTTGTGATAAATTTCTTTTCTGTCTTCAACCCCTAAGGCAGAGCCCTGTGAAAGAGCAGAATGTTTACCCTGACAAAGGCCTTCCCGATCTTCTCTGTGGAGCCATGTTTTAAGTGAAGCTCAGTCCTGGGACAATTACACCCAAAGGGATCCCTGGCAGAGGGGCAGCAGCATCAGGAGTTGTGCAGAGAGGGCCTGCAAGAAGCCTGGGTTAGATCACCTGCAGTTCTGTAGGCATTTAGTGGCCAGAGGTAGCAAGGCACAAATAACATTCAAATCCTCATCTTTGGTGCCTTTGGGTGCAGATTGCTGCTGCTGCAAGAACATCAGGGAATTACTGATGTGTGTGAAAACATTTGTACCTGGGAAACAGCTCTGGAATGAACCACAGCTATTGCAGAGATGAAAATCAGTCTGGCTGTGCACAAAGTACAACATGTCCAGGACATGTTAGCTCTGCAGCCTGCATGTGGGCCAGCCTGCAGCTGGAGCACATGCACACAGCCTGATGGCTGCAATTTTTCTCGGCCTAAGGCTCTTTCCTCCATTCATGGAGGCAAATTGCTCTGCTCAGAGTTCTTGAATTACTTAGAACAGTCAGTCTGTGATTGCTAAACCTCTATTTCTGGACTTGCTGATCTTACAGTGGTGGGGATGGCGTGCACATTTCTTCAAGAAGGTCTGCTAGAGAAGCAGACAACTTGAAAGTAGCTCAAGGAGTCCTAGGAGCTCAGAGAGAACAGTGTGAACCAGTCAACGGCACTGGACTGGAAAGTGGTCTGCTTCCCAGTAAGCGTCACTGGAGAACAGAACAAGCATAACTGTGCTTTTCCATCTTCAGCCAGCTTTGACTGCACCCACCGAGTACTGACATTAGCTCCTACTCAGGGTGTGGAATCGGTTATTCACCACTCAAGCATCTGCAGATAAACATCTTTTCCTCAGGACTGTGCCAGCAGCTCCTTCCAGCTGCTGTATTTAGTATCTCCTCTTCCAGAGAAGATGGGACAGGCATTGTTACTCAATGAAGATGAGACTAGCTGTATGGCTGTAAGCAGTGTCACTCTCTGGCCTCTGTCACATGGTGGGGCTCACACTGTACTGCATTTCATGGCTTTGTTGGTCTGTGCTGGCTGTTAGAATCAGCTGTTGTGTTATTGGTACTGTCATCTGAGTACTGCCAATATTGAGGTGCCCTGTCATCTTCTTTTTAAACAGAAGACGCAGGCTCCCAGATCTTCCTGCCACAGCAAGTTGACATGGCAGCTCAGGTGGCTTCTGGGATGGCTTACCTTGAATCTCAGAACTACATCCATCGGGATCTGGCAGCCAGGAACGTTCTGGTTGGTGAACACGGTGTTTACAAAGTGGCAGACTTTGGACTTGCGAGAGTTTTTAAGGTGGGTTGTGAAAGGGTAAATTGGCTCTGCTCTGGGGAACAAGGTGGAACTGGCCAACTGAGCGAAAAATATGCCCAGGGTGAGAAGGACTCCTGGATGTTCCCTCGTATCGTCTACTGCATTATCCCATCCAAGGTTTAGAAGCTGGCCTGTACCTCTGTGAACAATCTGAAGATGGTATCCTGAAGTCCGCTTCCCACTCTGAGGCCTCTGAGGAAGGAGCCTGGCAAGCAGTTCCCTTTGCTACACAACCTTCACCCACAGCACTGGTGGCTGCAATCAGGACAGCAATCACAGGAGCAATGGTACAACTGTAGTCCTGAGCCTGTAAGGGTAGGCATACAAAATAGTGCTCTCCTTGTTCACTTCCACACCGCCTCCACGATGCTGGTGAGTGCAGGTGACAGTTGTAAAAGGACCTTATTCCTCTTCACAACTAAAACCAGGGTCCATGAAGTGAACTCTCAGAGCTCTCAATCTGATGCAGTTTCAAGTTCTTTGCCATTGCACTGGGTTTTTTTCTTGTAGCACTAGAGGATGCCAAATACCAGTGCCAGGTAATGCTGACCAAGATCACCATAGGAAAAGGCTGTGGTTTAGAAATGAGATTTCCTACCTTTGAAAAATTACTTGATCAGAGATGGAAAGCTGTTACTTGCCATATTTTTTGCATTTGAATATATATTTCGTACTTTCTGAGGTCTTGTTTTTATTGATTTATGTTCTTGTGCTGAGAAAGAAAAGCCGAGCAGAAGCTCTGTGCTGCTGCATTGGGTTTGGTTTGGGGTTTTGTGTTCAAGCAGCAGAAAATGTAGTTCTTAGCAGAGCTGGAGTTATTGCACACTGAAATGTGCAATAAATAACAGCTTCACACCAAGAGACTTTCAAACAGCTTTTTCTTGATTTGGATTCTTCTAGATGTGCACAGCTTGTGATTGCATATTTGTTACCCTGAAAACGGTGCTTTTTTAAAATGAACAATGGATATTTTCCCTCTGTCCTCACTAGAGTTTAACGATTTACGGGTGTTGACGTTCCTTATTAATACTGAGCTGAACTAAAACACTCTGCATAGAGTCACCCTGGCAGACTTTCTTAGGGATGGTTTGTCTCCCAGGCCCAGACTTGAACACAATCACACACAAAGATCCCCAAGGAGTAGATGTAAGAAATGAACTCTGGATCTCTCTCTGTGTTAATTAGCATAAGGAGCCAATTGCTTGTTTCTAGAGGTGAGTGTTATGGTCAGGATGCCAAGCCGTGTCTGTGTGCAGATACGAAAACCTGACAGCCAGTGTTTTCAGAGCAGTAGGACAGCACAGCTGGGAAATGCATCCAGCACAACCCGCCAGACAAGATTTGTACACATTTGCCAGGCTTTGCCTGCAAAACACCTGACAGAGTCTTGCAAGTGGTGCATCTGTGCTACAGTACATTTAGGAATTAAAGTGGAAATAAATGTTCAAAACGTTTACATGTCAGTGCTATAAACCTTTAATAATCACAGAATTATTGAGGCTCTGGAAAAGCCCTCTGAGCTCATCCAGCTCAGCCCATGACCTAACATCAACGCATTGGCCAGACCAGGGCACGAAGGGCAACAGCCAGTCCGTCCTTCAACACTTCCAGGGATGGGGGCTCCACCACTGCCCTGGGCAGTCCACTCCAACGTCTGGTCCCCCTTTCCATGAGGAAGGATTTTTAACATCCAGCCTAACCCTCCCCTGGCAGCTTCATGCCCTGCCCTCTTGTCCTGTTGGTGGTTGCCTGGGAGAACAGCCTGACCCCCATCTGACTACAACCTCCCTTCAGGGAGTTGTAGAGGGAGAAGGTCACCCCTGAGTCTCCTTTTCTCCAGGCTAAACACCCCCAGCTCCCTCAGCCTCTCCTCATCAGACTTTCCCTCCAGTTCCTTCCCCAGCCTAGCTGCTCCTCTGGACCTACTCCGGCACCTAAATCTCTTTCTTAAAGTGAGGCGCCCAGAACTGATCCCAGTACTCAAGGTGAAGCCTCACCAGTGCCCAGTACAAGGGGAGAACTATGTCCCTACTATGTTAATCACGTGGAGTTGGTTCCTTTGCCCCCTGCAACCTGCTTGTTACCAAAGTCAATGGCCCTTCAGCAGCTGTGGAACTCAACACAGACTCCACCAAGTGTGTATTTAATACTGAAAGGCAAGTGCTGAGCTAGGAGGGAGCAAGATTCATCACCTGCTTGACACAGTCAGGTATTTACAGGGTTTGCTGCAGCAGATCTGAAGCTAGGCTGACTTTGTTTTACCCATGGCAGGTGGAAAATGAGAACATCTATGAATCCAGGCCTGAAACTAGACTGCCGGTGAAATGGACAGCCCCAGAGGCCATCCACTACAACAAATTCAGTGTTAAGTCAGATGTCTGGTCGTTTGGAATTCTTCTGTATGAAATTGTCACCTATGGGAAGGTGCCTTACACCGGTAAGCACTTTTCACCTGATGATGTTGAATGCTTTCTTGCTTTAAGATCAACACACAAAAGCGCTGAGTGCCTGTACTGTGGGCATGTTAAAGGGTTAATAGAGTCACTATGGAGAGGAGGCTGTTCAGATGAGTTCACATTTTCTGGCTGCCCCAAGGCTCCCTGGAAGCTTCCCAGAGGCGTGGTTGGCAGCCACTCAAGCTTCCTCTTGCTGCAGTCAACCCCATTGCACAGTCACCTAAACCCGGTGGCTGTTTCCCTTCAGCATCAGAACAAAGATGCCAGTTCTCGGGATGTGGAAACTGGGAATGTTTTTCTGTCCCAGCTCCTACCTTTGGTTTGCTTCCCTCTGTAAATGTCTTTTTTGAAGCTATCTCCTGGAAGAGCAGATTGTTATGAGTGAAAAGCTGTACAGGCACTTGAGGAAGGAGGTGTCTGACAAATGGATCAGGGTGTTTTCACCCCCTTCACTCAGATTTGACTGTTGCATTGGGAAGTCATTATAAAGAGAAGGATCACAAGAATTAGTGATAGAATGCCACCAACCTCAAAAGCAGATCTAATGATATGAGAGAAGCAACTGCTTCACAGTGAGAGTGACAGAGCACCGGTACAGGCTGGTGATCCTGCTCTGGCAGTGGGACTGGACTTTGGAGGTCCCTTGTTCTGTGATTCTGTGAGGTGGGAAGCCTCGGGAAGCCATGACTGTTCTTGAGGGATTGTTTATAATTTGAAAAAAGACTCAGCAAACACCTTACAGTTAGTTGCTGTAAAAAATCCCTCCTGCCATGGTTATTACACAGGTCTTGGTAATTGTTTTAAATATTTGAAATGCTTTCCTCTGTTAGGATGGAGCTGCACCTGCCTTCAAACTAGTGCTTTCAGGCTCTTAGGTTTGGAAAACGTAAGTTGTTACTGAATTTTAAGAGAATAGTTTCCAGGTTGGAGCTCAGTTCCAACTGTGACTTTAAGATCACTGTGGTTATCATCAGGTAACTGTGAACAAAGGGCAGGATACATACATCAGTGAGTGGTTACAGTTGGTAGGGATTCAAGTTAAAATAAAAATTAACAATAGTTTAACTATCAAGTAAATTAAAGTTTTGTATGGGGTGCCCAGGTACTGGCAGTGGGCGCTGCAGTGCGGCCTGAGGAGTGGCCAGGGCTGCCCTGTGCCAGACACAGCCATTTGCAGGAGGTTCCAACAGGTTCTGTGATTGTCAGTAACAAAAGATGTCAGTCATTCTGTCATAGTGAGGAGAACACAATGGAAGGACTGAGGCAAAAAGCAATAGTTATGCTGCATCTGTAAGGCCTGAGGGGTGGTGCCTCCTCCAGAAACTGCATTTCACCACCTCCCAAACTGAAATGAAAATGAAATGGTAAAATGCAAATGAATAGGTAAAATGAAAACCTGTTTGATTCCACCTCAACTCCTGTGGAAGTTTCAGAGATCCATGGAAAAATATAGAGATTTCACTATTTTCAAGATTTAATGTGCCCAGGAGAAATTTGAATATATAATAAAGTGTAATATATAAAGGTAGTGCAAAGACAGGGGAATGGTTTCTTCATCCCTGTTCATAGCTTGAATTGCTAGAGGTACCTTAGGACTGACATTAGGGAAGTGTTCCTGAATGTGTGGAACATTCACAACTGGGACAAATTCTCTTGAGATATTTTTTAATCCCTGAGACTGGAGGTGTTTAGGAGCAGTTTAAAGTGGAAGAGACGTCAGAAGAATTTCAGAAAATCTGAGT
Source organism: Rhinopomastus cyanomelas (assembly GCA_013400115.1). Taxonomy (NCBI): domain Eukaryota; kingdom Metazoa; phylum Chordata; class Aves; order Bucerotiformes; family Rhinopomastidae; genus Rhinopomastus; species Rhinopomastus cyanomelas. Next base: position 270,270 of record VXBP01001619.1, read on the forward strand.
GGTGGAAGAAAAGCCTCAAACCCAGACAAACTCATCAGCCGTGCAGTCAGGGAAAGCAGGCTGGGAAATGCTGGAGGTAGTTTTTACCTGCTGGTTTGGGATCCTCCAGTGACTCCTGTGGCCTGTCGTTTTTAAAGAGGCCCTGCTGACTGAGGCCAGCTTTGCCAGTCAGCTGCAAGTGTTCCTCATAAGAGAACACCCCATTGCCTTGGGGTAGGACATCAGCGAAACACAGAAACAGAATGATTTGCTGTTGTAGAGGACTTTAATGATAACCCTGTCCCAACTCCTTGCCATGGGCAGGGACACCTCCCACCAGACCAGGTTGCCCAGAGCCCCATCCAACCTGGCCTTGAACACTTCCAGGGATGGAGTAGCCACAACCTCCCTGGGTAACCTGTTCCAGTGATAGGGACATGCAGCATCACCAAGTAAAGCCTGAGATTGTGACAAACTCCTTCTGGCTTGCAGGTATGTCTGGTCACCAGGTGATGCAGATGCTGGACAAGGGGTACCGACTTCCTCAGCCTGAGATGTGCCCAGCACCGCTCTACCAGCTGATGCTGCAGTGCTGGAGTGCAGAGGCCATCAGACGACCCACCTTTAAGGCTCTCTGTGACCAACTGGAGCTCTTCTTCCAGGCTGACGTCCCTTCCTAGGACCATGATCAGGATGTGGTGAAGTGAGCCCCCAGGCAGGGGCTGAAGGACAGGCTGAAGGGGGGCTGTAAACTCAGCCTAACCTCAGGCGGTTATTTGAGGGTGCTGAGGAATTCCTCACTCCTTCTGTACATTTCCATTGCTGTGCTGATACTCAGACACCCCATTTTTATTGTTGGCAGTTGTTTTTCAAGGTTAAGCATCAAGAAACTGTAAAAGTAGGAACTTCTACACAACAAAGTATCTACTTATTTTTTAAATACCATACTGCAAGAATGGATGAATGAGGTTAGTGTTGCTCAATAACCACTGTAGCTGGTTTATGGAATAACTGTTTGCTATGTCTTTGATCCTTTGTTTATACCAGCTTGTTCTCAAAAAGGCTTGGCACAGCAGGATCTGTGCTTCCAGTCCTCCCATTCTACAGTACACTGAAAAATAAGGATCGTTTAGTTTTGTGGATGCAGAGTGATCCTTTGTAGGGTGCCTAGTGTTCTTCTTTTACAAGAATAAACATTATTACTAGATTCTTGAAGATGTTTGTTCTAAATGTGGTAAAATACTGTGATTATATCAACAGGTTGAAGGGTATTTGGTTTATCTCTCTTAGAGATGCGGAAGGACAAGGTATTTTAACATGACCTCAAGACTTCCTTCAGCTTCGGGGGTGACACCCTTTCCTATCCTGCTGCCTCAATCACAGATCCTCTCCAACAGTACAAGATCCAGGGCGGGTCTAGATATTTTGCAGAGGAACAAGCAATCCATGCTTCCGTCTTCTCCAGATGGGACTAAAACATGGGAGGCTAAAGTAATAGATGATCCATTTTATTTTGTTCCTGGGTGGGGGGAGGGGGCGGGCAGTCTTGCTAGCAGCCCTTACAGCTACAGATGTTAGAAAGTAGTTCCTTTTCTAATGATCTGCTGCCTAAACCTGGAAGCACTGTGACCGTTCTACACTCTCAGGCGTTGAGAACCAAGGAGGACACAGAACGGCTTCTATGATTTACTTATGATTCCCAAGTGAATTACAGTACAATCCAAGAAGTATCAGGTAAAGCATGCAGAGCACTACAGAATAACCATAATTGATTTAGTTAATTCCTCAGGTAACTGAATTATGAGTTACGAGACATCACAGGATGCTTTTTAGGATGGGTTTTGGAGCTGTACTGCAGGAAACGTGCTTAGTTACAAACTCTTTTTGTAACTGCGATTGGTCCTGTTTTAGCTTTGAAAAACTGTCTTCTCAACAGGGAATTGTTAGTGTGCTCTGCAGCGCTATAATCTAAATGCAGCGCAAGTGTCAAAGCCTGGGTTGGAGCTAACTTGTGACCGATACCTAACTCATAATGGTGCTGCTTTTTAAGGCTGAAAACATCTGACCCCTTATTTTTATTGTCTTTTATGAGTCAAATGAAACTTGTCTTTCTAAAACCAAAGAGGAGATTGAGGGAGACCTTTTTTTTTCCTCTCCAACTACTCGAAAGAAGGTTGGAGAGAGGCGAGGGTTGGTGTGTTCTCCTTAGTGGCCAGTCATTGTAAAGAACAATAAAGTATTATTTGATAATAAGTATTTTTAATGTGCACAGTTACTGTTACAGCTTGAGGAACAGATTCCTGCTGCCGCCTCCCACGGGGGCCTCCTACAGCAGGTGAAGTGAGAACAGCAAATACTTATCCTCCCAGCAGGGAAGGACTAGAGACCCAGAGCAGGTCCCAGGTTTGTGTAACAACCTCTTTTGTACGCGATTAGCTGTGTGACTGATGCCACAGACTGATGGATTTGCTCTTGTCAGTACAGGAAGGCGCGTATGACTTACCCACTTCGCCGGTTCTTCCACAGCAGTTCCTGTGCCAAGAGCCACCTGCAGAGAGGGAAGGAAACACAGTTCAATGTAGCTGCTAGGGCTGAACCCACGGGTGTGGCTGAAAGCAAACGGGGAATTAGAGCTCCAACGCTGCACTACAGACAGTGTCAGGATGTTCCCAGCTTACAGGGCTGTAAAATAACCACAGGCAGATCACTTCACCCAGGGACACCCTCTCATCCTGTGAACACCCGACACCACGGGGTGTTCTGTGACACAAGAGTATCGATAGAGAAGGCCCAACCCAGCCCATTCCCGTGGCAAACCGGATCAGGGTACTTTTAAGAAGAGCACCTTCGCAAACCCGAATCCATCGGCACTTCAAAGGTTCGCTTCTCAGAGCAATGTAAAAGCATCCTCTGCTTCCCAGCCGGTGCCTCCCCTCCCTCCCTTCCTTCCATCCATCCATCCATCCATCCATCCATCCATCCCCAGCCCACGCTCCGGGCGGTGCGGCTGGGCCCATCCTCCCCGCCTCTCCCTACCCACCCGGCAGCGGGCACACGGCTCCGCGCTTGAGCTTGAGGAGCAGCGTCCCGCTGAGCGCCGCCTCCCGCAGGGACCCTGCTGCGGGCGCTCGGCAGGACTCGGCCCGAACCGCCGGGGTCTGTGGGGAAGCACAGACGGCGACGGGGTAGTCCCGTATCGGGCGACCCAGCCCTTGGGCGGTGGCGAAGGCGGAGAGTGGGCGGTTCGGCGCAGGCGCTCAGACCGGAGGTGGGAGCGGTGCCGGCAGCGTTTAATGAAGTCGGGGGTGCGGGGAAGGAGAAAGGGCGCCCGGGTGAGAGCAGCCTGAGGGAGGCTTGTGGGGTCGCGGCTCCATTCACTTACACCTGGGGCGGCTCTTGAGTTAAAGGCACTGGCAATCAACGCAGGGTCTGTCCTGGCAAAAGACTTAGCTCTCACGTCTATGCAGAAGTCATTCTAAACAATAAAACATTATTTGGTAGTAAGTATTTTTATGTTCACAGTTACCGTTGCAGTCGTGGAGCTGCTAAAAGAAAGGATAAAGAGCGGGTAAAACAAAGCAAAATAGGGTTCATTGTTCCGGCAGACTGGGTAATATGAACTCCAGGTCTCTGCAAACAGAGAAATGAACAAAAATATTGTAGGAAAAACACATTTCTCAGGTTCGGAAGTGTTCAGATTCTCAGTATTTCTCGCTTTAGCAGCATTTATTTAACATTTAAAGGAAATCAACCTCATCTTTTAACTGTATGTATTTTTTGGGCAGGTTTAATGAAGTGCTGTAGTGCTTGAAAAGGAATAAACGTGAAGTTTGGAAAGTGGAAGTGCTTTTTGTGAAGCTTATTCTTTAGGATCTAGGAAATAAAATTGCATATCCCATTACCAAGTTTTGCATTTATGGCTAGCTCCTCAACATTAAACCTCTCAAAGACAGGCTGGTCGAAAGTTCAGCTGCAAACAGGGAAATAATTGTGATGCAGAAATTTCACAGAATGCGGGGTTATTGAGGTTGGAAAAGATCATCCAGCTCAGCCCATGACCTGCTACCATGACATCAGCCAGAAGACCACAGCACTAAGTGCCACATCCAGTCTGTCTTCAAACACCTCTAGGGATGGGGACTCCACCACTGACGTGGGCACTCCTTTCCAGCGTCTGATCACCCTTTCCCTGAAGAAATACTTCCTAACATCCAACCTAACCCTCCCCTGGAAAAGCTTCAGGCCATTTGAACTCATCTTCAGTACTATTCAATATATTCACTAATGACTTGGATGAGGGACTGGAGTGCACCATCAGCAAGTTTGCTGATGACACAAAGCTGGGAGGAGTGGCTGACACCCAAGCAGGCTGTGCTGCTATTCAGCAGGACCTGGATAGGCTGGAGGGCTGGGCAGGATGAAATGGAACGAACTATAACAAGGGCAGTGTAGAGTTTGGCACCTGGGCAAGAACAACCCCAGGTACCAGTGCATGTTGGCAACTGACCTATTGGAGAACAGTGTAGGAGAAAGGGACCTGGGGGGTCCTGGTGGGCAGCAGGATGACCACAAGCCAGGAATGTGCCAAATCTTGCTCTCAAATCTCCACAATTTAAAAATTCCACACCATTGTACCCTGGTTGCTCACATTCTCTACTCTGATTGAAAGACAAGGTCATTTACTAATAGGAATCAAAGCAGAGTAAAATCTTGTTCTATACTGTGAAGGAAACTGTTTGCAGTTTTAGGAACTACGATTTCAGCAATTTAGAGAAAGAAACTTGTGATTATAGAAAATAGGAGGGAAGGGGAAAGTTAGTGACACAAAGCACAGTAAGATATGACAGTACTAGTCTAATTCAGGAACTTAGAAGCAGTAATTTTAATCAACTGTTAGAAAATAGGTCCACCTAAAAGTACCAATACAGTTGTGTTTTGAAAAATATCCCCATAGTTCTGGGATGTACCTCATGTTCTAAACCAACACATTGAAGTATTCAAGATCCTCAGGTTTTGTTTGCTCATTTACTGAATCTCTGAAGCGTCAGATTCCCGGGTTACACAGTAATCAGTTTAGAAACACCTCAAATGGATTTTTTCCAACACAGAAGACAGTGAACTTTAAAAAATGACCACCAGCCCACTTCTGACACAGAGTCATAAACAAATCAAATCACTAACTATCCTGGATGATTCCATTAACTGCACAGGAATGGGATTAGTTTTGTTTCCGGATATCTGTGGGCATTTTAAATTACAAAGATACATACCAAGTTAGTTCAAAAACAATGAAGCAATTCAATTTTATAAAGTAAAAACTTTAGAAAGCAAAAAACCCCGTTTGTCCCAGTATTGGGTTGGAAGAATGGTCACACAGTGTATCCCTGAATGGCAACACATTCGCAGACAAACCTTCGAAGCTCTTGTGTGAATGAATAGTGAATCTATTAAACCTGGAATTTCAGGGTGTTATGCTTGAAGCTGTCAGTCTAATTTGTGTGATTTCAGCAGAAAAGTTTAAACTTTGAGTTTAAGAAGTTGAAAAGTGCCTGCCTTCTCCACTTCCACCTCTTCTCCCCACACTACTGACTTATTTCTTCTTCACCTTCTTCCTTCACTTCTCTCTGTCTGGGACTGTTGGGAGCTGTGTTGCTCCTGCTGAGAGAGAATGCTAATGTTTCTGAGAATGTTATTGCTCTTCAAGTTGAAGAAAATTTATGGTGAGTGGAAAGATTCACCTGGACCTGGAGAGATTGTGAGATTTCTGAACTGTGAAGATTAAAGAGGATTGAGACAGAAGTCCACCATGATTTCCAAAAGAAACAGGACAACAGACATTCCAAACTTTTCTATTCTCAATTAAATGCAGGAGCATTTAACTTTCTCAGTTAAATGCAGAGTGTGACAAAACTCTGTGTGTTTGTGCCTATATCTTGTGGAGATGCTTTTCTCTGATGTGAGGTGAGCAAATTAAAATGTCTTGGTGCCTTTCTTCTCCAAACTGTGTCAGTTGTTTCACTGCCTGCAGATTTGTCAGTGGGTTTGTTAAACCCTCCCTTTGTGTCTGACACTTTAGATGAGAGCTCTTGGTTGAAATATAGTTGGTGTCTCTAAGCCATGACATTGGTTGCAACCCAAGTGGGATGCATGAAGATCCAGATAAGGACCCACACAACGCTACACTACACTGCTACTCTGCCACCACACATGGCTGCAGAGACAATGAAACCAAGAATTACTAAATAAGGCAAGTGAACCTATAAAAACGATACACTGCTCCCATCTTTTTCTGTTACTGACTAAAAAGTTTAGCATAAAATGTATACAAAATGTTACCCAGAGCCTCAGGTGTGTTGGGAAGTTGTTGTTATGAGGTCCAGCACTGGTCTCCTGATTAGAATTGATTTTCTTTCCCCTCCCTTACTGCTCAAGAGGCCTGGAGATTCATGGCCTTTGCTTGCAATGTGCGTGTGCATCTAAGCCAGTAAGTATTAAATACATTCCTAGTTTAGCTTTCTGCCACCAATACCTCTCCTTAAAATGTCTTTGAAATTTGTGCAGTTCTTGATGAAAACACACTAAAAATGTCACAATCACACACAGAAAAATGTCCTGCTTAATTTTAATGAGAAGTGAGGCATATGTAGCAGAAAAGAAAAAATTTAATCAAGCTTAAGGGTATTTCAGCTGAAGACTTAAAGATAACACACTTCTTTAATCTCCTCTTGCATCTGGTATCACACAAGTATCACCATTCCTAAAGACTGTAAGTTGCATGCTTTTTGTCCCAGCTACTAATATTACATGAATCAAATAATGACATTTTCAATAGGTTTATAGCTATTTTTAAACAATTACATTAAAAATCACAAGAAAAGAGAATACTAAAGCTTGATTATGAGAAGCAGATGCCAATTAATTCCTTCTTGATAAGCAAAATATTACTTCATGAATCATAGCGTCATTAGGGATTGGAAGGGACCTCGAAAGATCATCTAATCCAATACCACGGCCAGAGCAGGATCACCTAGACCAAGTCACACAGGAACATACCTAGGTGGGTTTTAAATGTCTCCAGAGGAGACTCCACAACCCCCCTGGGCAGCCCCTTCCAGTGCTCTGTCACCGTCACTGGGAAGAAGTGCCTTCTCATGTTTGTATGGAACCTCCTATGTTCCAGCTTACACCCATTGCCCCTTGTCCTATCACTAGAGGACATTGAGAAGAGCTTGGTTCCATCCTTCTGACACCCACCCTTCACATATTTATAGACATTAATGAGGTCACCCCTCAGTCTCCTCTTTTCCAAGCTAAAGAGACCCAGCTCCCTCAGCCTTTCCCCATAAGGGAGGTGTTCCACTTCCTTCATCATCCTTGTTGCTTTATGCTGGACACCATCCAGCAGCTCCATGTCCTTCTTGAACTGAGGGGCCCAGAACTGGACACAGTACTCCAGCTGTGGTCTCACTAGTGTAGATTTTATTCTCTAATTGCTACACTTATCTAGGAGACACTTGGAAGATCACCAGTACTTGGAAAGATCAGCTTTATTTTTTGTATTATTTTTGTAAATTAACTCTTTTTCCTTTTTGCTTCCTCATTTTGAAAATACCATTTGCAACCCTTGAACTTTGGTAGTTTTTTCTCCCCCACTAATAAGACAGTTATTTTACTACCATGTATTTCCTTCCAATAATAGAAATAGCACAGGCTGCTCCAGTATTTTTCTCACAGTCCCCATCCTAGACAAAAACTTCATGGTTGTGACCATAAGACTCAACACTGTTATTTCCTTTCTCTGGAGATCAAAATAGGGCAGCAGATGCGGTTTGCTCAGAATGCTCCAACACATTTGAGCAATCCTGAGCAATTTATCCCCATCCTTCATTCTCTGCACTGTTCTGACATGCGTGCAAAGCACTATCTCTTAATTTTGAGGCCTTATTAGATTCACTTTGATGAGTGCTGGTGCTCAGACAGCAGATATCAGAGACACCTAAATCAAGCCAAGTGAGGTATCTTTTGCTGCAGCCTCCAATGAAGTGCAGCTTTAATTAGTGCTGCTGCTGTGCGATGAATCCAATTCAATTACCACTAAAGTAACTATTTGGTGACTTTCCTGAAGACATCCAAATGTGTAATTCTTTGGTTGATCTTCTAAATTGTTTTAAGTTCTGACAAAGCAAAAGCCTCCTCTGCCTCATTCATGTTAATTGTACTGTGAAATCTGCTCTGCTGCCTCAGTTGAAGAATGCTGATGTCTTTCACAATTAATGAGATCAAGGCAAGATGGGAGAAGTCTCCCATTCTGGAAGTAAAGGGCAGCTGAGAAAAACAGTGAAAAAAGGGAAGCTAAAGTGTCCATCAATAGGCTTAAAGTTGTTCCTTACATACAAAAAACTAACATGACTTTATTATGTCTGAGGAACAAGAGAAAATGGAAAGAAATGATCAAAAGATTGCATAAGCATTCCCTGTTTTTACTCTGCAAGAAGTTAATACACACATTTTGCATAGTACTGAATCTATAGGGGTTAAATTGTTAACCTAGGTTTTATTCATTTATTCACAACTGGTGTTTCAAAGGGGAAAGGTCAAAACATAACCAGTGCCAATAAAACCACAAGAAGAGGTTTTGAAACATGAAATAAAAGGTTTGATAAAGAAAAAAACATGGCACTGCTTAAATGCACATTTAGAGAAAATAAACAAAACCTAGAGTGGTCAGGCACTGGAATGGGCTGCCTAGGGTGGTGGTTGAGTCACCATCCCTGGATGTGTTTAAAAGTTGCTTAGATGTACTGTTGGGGATATGGTTTAGGAGTGAGCTTGTAGAGTAGGGTTGATGGTTGGACTCGATGATCCCAAGGGTCCTTTCCAACCTAAATGATTCTATGATTCTAGAGAAAATACTAAACTCTGAGGACAAACAGTAACAATACCCAGCAGTTTATGAAAGAAACCAAACACGAACAACTACAGACTGGAGTCTAAAGGAGGAAAAAAAAAATGCACTGATGCTCTAATGACTTTACCTGAGGACCCTCCTTCTCTTAATTAGTATTTTTATTCATATCACCCAACTAGTACTCTGTGTTATGACAGCAGCTGACTGTAGAACAAGGATGAAGTGGCATGTCATGTGGTAGCAGTAAGATAAATTACTATTTCCCTAAAAAATTAACTTTGAAAGAAATTTTAAAAATTTTACTACATGTCTGTGATGATTAGATATTAAATACTTGGTCTTTATTGTGTATTACCTTTCATACTGTTTGAGAAACAGCAAGAAATGGAATATTATTAGTATTTACTGTAAATGGATTATATGCAAACATCTTGCCATGAAGTTCACAGAATTGCTCAGTTGGAAATGACCTTCAAGATCATCAAGTCTAACCTCAGCCTAACACTCCGAAACTATCTCTAGTAACCCACTGCTAAACCATGTCCCCAAGCACCACATACAGATGATTTTTAAACGCGTTCAGGGATGGTGACTCCACCTCTTCCCTGGGGAGCCTGTTCCAATGCTTAACAACCCTGACTGTAAATAAATTTTTCCTGCTATCCAACCTAAACTCCCCTTGATGCAACTTAAGGCCATTTCCCCTCATCCTGCCACCCGTCATCACTGAGAAGAGACAAACCTCGCTCTCACTAAAACATCCTTCTTCTGTAAAGCTTTAAAAATGTAGTGCTTCTGTGTTGGTCTGCCCTCACATTCCCTCCCTCACTTCTTCCTGGGAACATCTGCATTAGCCTCACTGTCACCTGGTTCAGTCTGAACCTAGCAGATCACTTCTGGATGTATGCTGGCTGGCCAAGATGCCGTTCTACTTAATGAGTATGCATGCTGCTTCTCTACAAATTCCACTCTTTCTAGTGTATCTAGCTTTAACTTTTTGTTAACTATGCAGTAATATCTCTGTCCAACACTTACTGGGCTATAATTAGTGAGTATCTGGCAAGACAGTAGTTGAAGAAGGTAGTTTTAGCAAACAGATGTGAATCAGTTTGAATTTCTCCTGGGAGAGTCAATAATCTAATTGTCTCCCTCTGGAGATTTCAGTTCACTGTATTAAAGCTAGAACTGTTTAAACCTGTGAGTTACTTGTCTGATCAATTTACTGAAATCACCTCAGTAAGTTCTGTAAAGTGCTCTAAAACACCTCTGAAGGAGAAAGAAAGGAGAGCAGCATGACTGCTTTGCTTAAACACCTTCACCTATCAGTATCCAGCTAACAGTTCTTCAAGTGCAACTTCCAGGAGCACATAATACAGGACTAAGTTTTGGACTTATAATATTATAATAGTTTTTCTTCTGAAATTACTCCTCCTTGTGTGTATGCAGGTTTCTGTTGATTTAGGGTTGTCTCCCATCAATTGATAATTTAGAAATATTGTTTAGATTAGGAATCTATTTGTCCTCAGAAGGCCACAAGCTACTTCTTGAGTTGTTGTGCTAAAACCAATTCTATCTACACAGGCACATAATTTTCTGCAGGGCAGAGGTAAAACCTCTGTGAAAGTTTTAAAAATACCTCAAATGTTTAACAATATTTAAAATTTTTAAAGTGTTATTGTTTATATAAAATGTTGTATGTCTATATGAAGCATATAAAGCTTTAAAAATAAAAAATGCTGTATAAATAACAAGTTATTTTAATATTTAGGCATCTTTCTATTTATAGCAACAGGAATAAAAATTCCCTACAGATATTTTTGTGTTGCTTCAGCTGTGATAAAAATCTGGCCTTCACTGGAAATAGAGACCAGTGTCTAAATAATCTCAAATTGTGTTAAAATAAGTGTCAAAACATTTCAGTTTAGCAGTAAAACAAAAGTTCACCTCAGTTAGGTTTAAAATAGTTGCATAACATCAATATTTAAAAATATACACAAAATCAAATCAAGCTCTGGATTTCTTCCTCACCAAAATAGAACTAAACTGTTCTGTCTCTGGAAACAGGTACATGAAACACATAAACCCGTTCTTCTCCAGCCCTTACGACAGAGGAAGTCCTCTTGGCATATTTGTTAACCACCTGGAACACACAGACAAAGAAACCATCAATCTCGGTCTGTTCTGCTGACAGGAGAAGTTTTCAGCACGCTGTTAGCAAACTAGCCGGTAGGGAAGATAGACAGCATGGAAATAAATTGATAGAGACAGTCTGATGACAAACAAGGAGAGTATTGCAATGGGGAGGATAAATTTGTACCGGTTGCAGTTTAGTTACTGACATTGTTCCAAGACCCAGTGAAATCCTTCCTTGCTGCACTTAACTGTGCAAGATTGCAGGATTTCTGCTTCAACAGGACACATTACATGGCTTCTATAAACATTAGTTTTTATATTTGAGACACCTCCTTTGCTTTGTAGTCAAATCTGTTGACAATGAAAGCAGAAAAGGTTTTCAAGGTCTTCAAATACATCTACAGCTAACCTATTACAGATCATCATTGACTTCTAGGGCAGCTCCTCTTCCAAGGCTATACTGCATCATTTACCTGGCGAGGAAAGCACCCATTTGTGAACGCAAGTGTATTTGCATTTCATACCATAACAGTCCACTACAACTTCACAGCTAGGCAAAGTGACAGGCTGAGGGTTCCTCAGATGTAAGGAATTTATCTTCGAAAGCTTTATACAAATGGATATTTACCAGAAATGTGAAGTACGAATTAACAGTCTGTAGGGTTTTCAAACAGGTTTAGACTGGAGAACCCTGTAAGGCTGAAATGTATCTTAACACAAGACAATCATTTCTGGAGAGATGAACTGTAGGTACTTAAGGCTTTTTAGTTTTGTGTTATGGCTGAGCTTCTTCACTTTTCTAGCTTCCGCTTTATGAAATACAAATAAAATACAAATGCCAAGCAGATATGCTCAAAAAATTGCAAGTCAATAAAAGTGATACAAACTCCTAAACTAAAAAGGTCAAAATCATACTCTGCACTCATTTAGTAACTCAAACTATGTAACTTGAACTTTAATATGAAAAAGGTAATCAAAGTACAACATGAGACCATCTGCAGAACCATAAAAATTATTTTTTCATTGGTATTTGTGAATATGAAGACCCATAAGGAAAATTCATGATGTAATTACCATCACATAAAGTTTTGTGTGCTAATCATATTAATACAAAGGCCCATAAGAAAATTAATGATGTAATTAGCATCACAAAGTTCTGTGTGCTCATCATATTAAGCAACTCTCATAACTAAAGACATTTTGTTCCTCCTCTGTCTTTGCTATTTTAAGAGAATGTCAAGGACTCCTTAACCTCATCTCTTGCAGAATTATCTCCTCCCCTTACTGTTTCATGATTTTTTTCCTTATCCTGGAGGTACAGTGGAAAAATTTACCTTGGAAATTAAATCTATGAGACTGACAGTGATTAGCAACTCCACCAAGTGAGCAGTACCAATACTTTCTGCAAAAGTCTTGTCTTTTTTGTTAGTTTCCTTCCAAATCACAATCAGGCTGTTCTCGCAAGCTCAGTGCTGTACTGGGAAGCTGTAGATTATTAAGCCTTGTTCAATGCCCGTTTAAGAGGCTACACGATGTCTTTACAAACCTAAAAGTAGCACCTAGTAAGTGATGAAACAAGGAGGCTTACATTACTGTGCTCTTTTGGCCAGCAGACTTGGGAATTTAGAGACAGATTGGCACCTAAATGGAGATAACTATCAGGCTTCCTGCCAGGGGAAACCAGCTGAGGCAGGAAAGGAGTACTGTGCAGTCCTATACATGGAGCTCAGTTTTACAGCTGCATCCTGTTCAAATGCATTTTGCCACAGGCCTCCACTCAATTATAAGATCCCTCATTGTATTAAAAGTTTTCGTTAAACACTTCTGAAAAAAACAAACCAAAAAAACCTCCTAACCTTCACCGAATCACAGAATTATTGAGGCTGGAAAAGCCCTCTACGCTCATCCAGCCCAGCCCGTGATCTAACGCTACCCCATCAGCCAGACCAGGGCACTAAGGGCCACAGCCATGCTGTCCTTCAACACCTCCAGGGATGGGGACTCCACCACTGCCCTGGACAGTCCACTCCACTGTCTGATCCCCCTTTCTGTGAGGAAGGGTTTCCTAACATCCAACCTAAACCTCCCATGCGCAGTTTCGGACCCTGCCCTCTAATCCTGGCTCTAGCTGTCTGGGAGAAGAGCCAAACCCCCACCAGACTACAACCTCCCTTCAGGGAGTTGTAGAGAGGAAGAAGATCCCCCCAAGTCTCCTCTTCTCCAGGCTAAAAACCTCCAGCTCTCTGAGCCTCTCCTCATCCGACTTTCCTCCAGTCCCTTCCCCAGCCTCGCTGCTCCTCCAGACCCACTCAAGCACCTCAATTTCTTTCCTGAAATAAAAGTCCCAGTACTTGAGGGGAGGCCTCACCAGTGCTCTATACAGGGGGAGAATGACATCCCTAGTTCTGCTGGCCACACTATTGCTGATCTAAGCCAGGACGCCATTGGCCTTTCATGCCACGTGGGCACCCTGTTGGCTCCTGTTCAGCCAGTTGTCAACCAGAACTTCCAGGTCCCTCTTCTGCCCAATCTCTCAAATCCATCCTTTATATGTGAAATATTTTATGTCACCAATTAACATTATCTTTCATATGTCATGAAGTCTACAGGATAATTGCTTTCCAAAGCTTAAAAATTGCAGGGTTAACACAATTACGTATAATTAAATCTGGCTCTGAACAATTATTTTCTGCATGTACAGTTCTGTAAGTATCTGTCTAGCACATATTACCCCTTTCCATCTTTTGAGCAAACAATGACTTCTTTTCTTGTGCAAGTAGGTTTGTTTAGTATGTGTACAGAGATTCTAGAAAAAAATACTGCATTGATGTTAATCCATCTAGCTGCTTTGCCTGGGGTTTGTAAACTAGAAAGCTGAGGAGGAGCTTGCTATTGCTAAGATGATGTCATCCTATTACTTTAAGACAGGCTGAGCAGTTTGTTCAGCAAACTAACTTGAACTGCCTTACCCACACAGCACACAGATCCTAGAAGAAATGTAAGAAAATACCTCATAACAAACATGCCATGGAGGCTAAAGGACCTGCTACAGAAAAGAAGCAAGGAGGTTTTTAGTCTCTCACTTTCTGCAGCACACAGCAGCATCGCAGAGGACAGCTGCTGTGCTGCTTCCACAGCCCCTTGACAAACCCTATTCATGTGTGTTTTCCGTACCCTGTTTACTTAACTTGTTGTTAATGAATTAAAATCAGAGTAAAAGGGGTGGAGATTCTCTGACTCTTGCAATCTGTACGAATTTTAAACTAGACTTAAGGTGACAGTTTTCAAACCTTTAACTCTTTTGCTTGATCTTCTCATTATGCCCTTTGAAAACTAATATGAAATTATATACTGTATGCAGAATTAATGATCTATAAATAATAAATAAAGCACCCTGCAAAACAAACCTGTCAATCATCTCTTATCTTTAGAAATTGGTTTATGCATCTAACAATATTTTACTGTGCAAATTCCAATAAAAATTTCTGAAGCTATTCAACAAAACCACTTCATTCTGTTAACTCTGTATTGGGATTTCAGCTCATTTTTAGCCTAAGATATGGAAATGCCAATTATCCTGTCTTTTACACAGAATGGAAACACAGGCGTTACGCTGATGTGTAACACTGATATCACCTCTGCTATCCCCTGTGACCACTCACTAGAGAAAAACCTACCAAATCTGTTTTCTTTGACACTATCTGACAGTCTTTCTGATCAGATTTATAGAAATGGACTGAGGACTTCCCAATCTTGAGATTAAACTAGTCAAGATTCCCTACTCTATTTATTTTTTGAGGAGGCAGCACTTGAGATAACTAGATCGTTCCATCACACTTATTTAATCTGCACACTGCTAGGACTGAAGATAATGGGGGGGGGCACTCTCACTGTCTGATGCAGAGTAGTAACCCTAGAAAGTGTAGTAATGCCTGAGCATTTCAGACCGGTCACTTTGCCAGCAGCTTGGTATAGTAGGGTTCAGTTTGAGATTAAAACACTACACACACAGATCTCTATGACTACAGTAGGATTCTGAGTACCCCTTATGGTCAATGGGCATCAGGGCTGCCGTGAGTCAAGTGTGTCCTTGTTGCCAAGAAGGCCAGCAGTAGGGTAGGGTGCATTAAGAAGAGTGTGGTCTAAAGAGGTCACCTCCCCCCTCTACTAACCCTGGTGAGGCCATATCTGCTGTGTTGCGTCCAGTTTTGGGCTCCCCAGTTCATGGGAGACAGGGAACTACTGGAGAGAGTCCAGGGAGGGCAGTGAAGATGACTGGTAGCCTGGAGCATCTTTCTGAGGAGGAAAGGTTGAGAGAGCAGGGGCTATTTAGTCTAGAGAAGACTCAGAAGAGACCTGATCCCCTCCTATCAATCTCTGCAGGGTAGTTGTAGGGACGATGGTGCCAGCCTGTTTCCAGTCGTGCCCAGTGACAGGACAAGGAGCACCGGGCACAGGCTGGAACACAGGAAGTTTCAGTTAGAAATAAGGACAAACTTCTTTGCGCTGCAAGTCCCAAAGCCTTGGCACAGGCTGCACAGAGGGGCTGTGGAGTCTCCTGTTCTGGAGATGCTCAAACCCCACCTGGATGCAGTCCTGTGCACTGTGCTCTGGGCAGCCCTGTTTTGGTGGGGCAGTTGGACTGGCTGCACTCTGGAAATCCCTTCCAACTCCAACCATTCTGTGAATCTTCTTGGCTGCCCTGCCTGACATTCACTGTATTCCACCAGCTGTAAGGGCAGCTCAGACACATCATGTTTTTGTAGTTACCATGCATGGTCTTCCACAACCTGTGTCATATAACTTGCCTATGAAGCACTCTAATGGCATGTTTTAGATGTCGACTAATGAACAAGAATTATCCCGTCCTCAAATAACTTTCTGTTACAATCAATTTCTATTGTAATGGAGTCAGGTGGCATTGTCTGGACACTCACAGGTGGCACATATCAATAACAGCTCTAATTATCACTCACTGTTCTGAATAAATCCCTGTTTATTCAACTGCTGAATACCTGCTATCACAGAGAAACTGACAAAAACATTGAGAACTTAATAACTCTGTACATGAAAATCAATCAGATCATCCCATGGTTTTAAATGTCTGAACATAACAGACTATTGCCTTTCTACAGGTGATAACAGAAATGTAATCAGGGCCATTATGATAAATTAGTTTTGTATTTCTTAGAAATCTCAAATATAATTATGCATCTTCCCATTAAATATTGCATCTCTAGATCCCACCCTTTGCTATGGACAAGATTATGCAACACATTCATGTGGCAGGATTACAGTGTTGGTGGATAAGGGTAGAGAAGCTGATGTCATCTATCTGGACTTGTGCAGGGCATGTGACACTACCCAACATGACATCCTTGTCCCTAAAACAGAGAGACATGGATCTGACAGATAGACCATTCAGTGGATAAGGAACTCGCTGGAAGAGTTGTGATCAACTCTTGATATCCAAGTGGGGATTGGTTAAGACCGATCTTCTTCAGGGGTCTGTTTTGGGTCTGACGCTGTTTAACATCTTTGTGGGTGATATGGACAGTGGCACTGAGTGCCCCCTCAGCAGGTTTCCTGGTGACACCAAGCTGTGTGGGGTGGTCGACACTCTGGAGGGAAGGCAGGCCACCCAGAGCAACCTGGACAGGCTGGAGAACTGGGCCTGTGCAACCTGCATGACATTAAACAAATCCAAGTGCAGGCCCCTATATCTGGCCTGGGGTAAACCCAAGCACAAATCCATGCTGGGTGGTGAATGGATGGAGAGTAGTCCTGAAGAGAAGGACTTGAGGATGTTGTTAGATCAGAAGCTAACAGGACCTGGCACTGTGTGACAATAGCCTAGAAGGCCAACCATGTCCTGGTCTGGATCCAAAGGATTGTCACCAGCAGGGCAAGGGAAGGGATTTTCCCCCTCTAGTCTGCTCTTGTGAGACCTCACCTGGAGTCCTGCATCCAGTTCTGGAGTCCCTGGGGGGAACTTATAACAGCCTGCCAGTACCTGAAAGGGGCTAAAGGAAAGCTGAAGAGGGACTTTTCATAGGAACTCTGGTGGTAAGACAAGGAGAAATGGTTTCAAGCTAAAAGAGGGGAGATGTAGATTAGATATTAGGAGGCAATTCTTCCCTATGAGGTGCTGAGGCACTGAAACAGGTTACTCAGGGAGGTTGTGGCTGCTTCATGCCTGGAAGGGTTCAAGGCCAGGTTGGATGGGGCTCAGGGCAACCAGGTGTCCCGTACACACCCATGGCCTGGAGGCACATTCACGATAAGAAACTCACAGTCATGATGAGATGAGACCACAATCACTATGAGATGTGATGTCTTCAGCCAGAGCTAACATATCCATTGTCTAAAGGTAAGATTGCCTCAGGAGGTGGAGGCTTCCCCAGGAAATCTATTGATTCAAGGATGTCTCTGGAATGACTTGAAGCCCCAGAATGCTGATAAGCCAAACACTCAAACACACACATACACACACACACAAAAATGTAAAAGTCAGTCAGTTACAGACTGAAAAAAAAGGAAGAAGCAAGGGGAGAAGAAGCAAAGGTTAACAGAGAGGCTACCTTAGAACCTGACATCAAAGACTGAAAGGAGCATCAACTGACTTCTCCCCCTTCTCTCTGATCTACCTCCATGGGTAAGAACTCTACCTTTTCATAGAATCATAGAATTATTAGGGATTGGAAGGGACCTCGAAAGATCATCTAGTCCAATCCCCCTGACACAGCAGGATCACCTAGACCAAGTCACACAGGAACACATCCAGGAGGGCCTTGAACATCTCCAGTGAAGGAGACTCCACAACCTCCCTGGGCAGCCTGTTCCAGTGCTCCATCACCCTCACTGTGAAGTTCCTTCTGATATTGATATGGAACCTCCTATGTTGCAGCTTACAACCATTGCCCCATGTCCTATCACTAGATGTCTTTTGTCTGTAACTGCACTGCTCCTACGTTCATTTACCTATTTGTATCCTTTAACCTCTTTGTAACTGTAGTGCTTTTCTGTCCAGTGTCTATTTTGTATCCTTATGGACACACACTGCTTCTGCAAATTAATCCTGTCCCTGACAATCTAAAGGATCTATATAATGTTGCCTGTGAACAATAAATAATACTGTTTTATAATCTGGTTTGGATTTTTATCCTCATTGTCAATTGACATTTGTATTAAGGTTTAAACTCAGCCGCCACTAGCCCCTCCATCTGTGAGGACTCGGCTAGAACACAAGGGGGTTTAGCCTTAACGAAAGCTACCTAATTCCCCCAGCAACACACCGCTTTTCACACAACACCTGGTCTGGTGAGAGGTATCGCTGTCCATGGCAGGGGGTTGGGACTAGGTGATGTCTGAGGTCCCTTCCAACCTAAACCATTCTATGATTCCTAGAATCTGTTATCACAGCTAGTACTGACCTTATTGCTACTTAAAATGATGACAAGAAGCCATTTTATCCAATGTGACAGAGGTGACAAGAACATACTGACTGCAGGCAATAGCGAGAGCACCTGTCCCCAAACGCTATTTTATCGAGGTTTTTGGTTGATCTGGGGGTTCCTTGACCGGGAAAGCTTGGGAGCAAGCTGGTGGGATTGATTGCTCTCGCAGGGAAAGCCGGGCAAGCACCACAGGGGGTGCGGAGCCGGAGTCTTTGAGGGAGGCGAAACTGGAACTCGCACTCAGACCGCAGGCAGCAGCAAGAGCACAGCTGCTTTAGCCGCTTTAGCTGCTGGGTGGGTAACAAAAATATGGTAACAACGCGGCAGCAGAGGAGGACCAGGCGTCGGTCACAACTGCACATGGAGGTAGGAAGCCAAACACAGGTCCCCCAACAAGACGAGGTTGTGCTGGTAACAGGCTGCCAAGAGTGCAGTTTTTTCTCATCTTCCTGGCTGCGTACAGTGCGAGTAGGTAGATTGTCTGCTTGACTGGGTGGCACAGTTGCAAGATGAGGTTGAAAGGCTGCAAGCTGAGCTAGAAAGGCTCAGGAGAACTAGAGAGGCTGAAATAGAGGCAGACAGGTGGAGCCAGGCTCAACAGTCTGGACAATGGCTAAATAAGAGCCAGATTCAGGGGGCGCCTGCATCCTACAGTTCTAAGGTGGAGGACAGAAGCCCAAGTAGAATGAGTGAGTGGAGCCAAGTGCAGGGCCATGGCAGAAGGCAGGTACCACCCTTGCCTGGCACACCTCCCCAGTTGCCACTAAGTAATAGATATAAGCCCCTATTGGAAGACAGCCAATCTAATAAGGATATAGAGGAGAGACAACCCACACTGAAGGTCCTGGAAAAGTCGCATAAATCCAGGAAGGCTTCCAGTACTATGACAACAAAGAAGAGAAGGGTCCTAGTTATAGAATCATAGAATCATTACGGATTGGAAGGGACCTCGAAAGATCATCTAGTCCAGTCCGCCTGCAACAGCAGGATCACCTAAACAAANACTGGATGTACACAAATCCATGGGCCCAGATGGGATGCACCTGCGTGTACTAAGGGAGATGACAGAAGTCATTGCTAGGCCACTCTCCATCATCTTTGCTAAGTCCTGGGGATCAGGAGAGGTGCCTAGAAACTGGAGGATAGCAAATGACACTTCAGTCTTCAAAAAGGGAAAGAAGGAAGACCCAGGTAACTATAGACCAGTCAGCCTCACCTACATCCCACAAAAGGTGATGGAACAATTTTTCCTTGAAGCTGTCTCTAGGCACGTGAAGGACAAAAGGGTCATTAGGGACAGTCAGCATGGCTTCATCAAAGGGGAGTCACCCTTGACCAACCTGATAGCCTCATAAAATGAGAGCATAACCAGGTGGATATGTGAAACTCTGAAAGCTGTCTGAGAGCCTTCAGGACAAATTCAAGCCATAGAGGAAGAAAGGTTTCCAGTGACATGAGAAATAAGGATAAGCTTTATGGAGAATTCCACCCGTAACCCATCAAAATCTCCAAACAACATGCTTGGCCGAGTACTGGGGCACTGCTTCAACCTCCACCTTCACAAGACAATGTGTGCCCTGTATTACAGAGCAGAAACTTGACTCAATGAAAATCTAGATTGCTGCTTTACCTGATGAGTTCCTGTGTTTACATGAGCCCACTTACAGTAAATTGTCATCTCTCATACGGAAAAAAGACCAAAATCATAAAGCTATTTTGTGAAACTGTGTTCAAAAGTAATTAATTCATCCTCCTGCATCTTCTCCAACTAATCTGTCCCCTTCCCTGAAACTAGTTCCATGTATGTGTTTCATAGTTCCATATATGTGTTTCATAAATACACATTTGAAAGAGAAATATTGACTTTTTTCTACTTTTAACTGTTATTCCAGTAATCAAACCACTTACCAACAGATGCAGAAAATGAATTGTTAGAATTTTGTCAAATTTTGTCAGCTTCTTAAAACGTACACTGCTCAGCAGTTCCTTTTTAGCAAGTGAACTCAGCCCATATTACATTACTATACAAGTAGTTTGCACGTGTACATATATATATATCTATACACAAGTATATTACACATTGCTGTTATTACATGCTGAACTTACCTGTGTTTTATACTGTAATACGTTAATGTGTCCAAGAAAAGGAAAGAATAAATGAGGGAATAAGAAAAAATTACCTCAGAAATTTCACAGCAATGTAAAGGATCCTTCTTTCAGGCCAAGCAGTGAGATGATGCCTGGAAGTTGAACGTATTTATGGATTTACTTTTAATTCTCAGTCTTCAAAATGCTTTGGAGCGAAGCAATGAACAAGGATGAGCCTGTCACCTACCACATCATCATCCGTGTGCATTCAAAAGGAAGGCCACAGGGTGGCTCTCAATACTCAGCTGTGGAAACTACACAACAGAATGAAGTAAAAAATGTCCGCGAGCTTTGTTTGCTTAGAACTGTGAGTGATAACGTTTCACCTCACTTATTCTTAAAAACGTCTATTTCTGCACTAGACAAACACTTGGAAGATATTTTAAACTTTGTTCCTTTCAACATCATGAACCCATATATACAGTATTCCAAAGGGAGATATCCAGACTTTATCTGTAGCTCTAGTCACAGATTTCCCCCCAAATCTGAGCATCTTGGAGAGCTGGAATTCACATATACAAAACTGAAGTGCTTTTGACCATTAGTTTTCAATTATTTAGCAGCGGTAGTTCTGTTTCATGATGAAAATGGTTTGAAACTTCTAAATAGCACATGGATGTGCATGTGGATCCTATCTTACACATCTTGCTTCACACTATATTCTTTATGTTCTTAACTACCTTTTTTTTTTCCTTTTGAAGGTTTATTGATAGGTGTGGGCTTTGTGGACAACCATCCACCCAGTTATGTGGTCATTTATTTCCACGAATGTCTCTCTTTTCGTTTAACATGTTTCTACCACAGATGTGGAAATAGGAAGGTTGAAGAAACTGGACCATACAGGAAAAAAAAAACCACAACCATGATGGTCAAACCAGTGAAGAATTGTTACTCGATTCTGAACCAATGAATTATAGACCTTTACAGTACTCTGCAAGTATAGAAGTCTCTCAGAAACATCATCTTGGATATATTCTTTAGACAAGAGAACTTGATGGTTACCTTCAAAGACTACACTCACTCACAGGAACAAAATTGAAGAGAATACCTGACAATAACTATTACAGCTGTTCTGAATTGCAGGATAAATCATCATGAAAAGAATTATGATACTGGTGAATCATAGAATCACAGACTGCATTGGGTTGGAAGGGACCTTCAAAGGTAATCTAGTCCAAGCCCCCTGCAGTAAGCTCTGACATCACTGACTAGAATCTATAGGAGTGGTTTTAATCAATGTATCACCTGGCCAAATCCACATTTTCTTACTGCTTTCAGTTCCAAAATCTTGCAGAAAATCTACATCTGCAAAAGTTAAACATTGCGCTGTGTTTCTCTGTAAAACACTGGTGTGTGCTGTATTAAGTTGTAAGTTGTGTCCTTAGGGCTTACTCCAAAGCCAACAGCCTCTTTCCCATTAGCTTTAATAGGTTTTGCAATGAGATCCTTCAATTACAACCTAACTAGGGCTCTGTTCAATTATTCAGCAGCATTGCTAAGTGAAAACACAGCAATATGATGCTATAAGTTGCAGACTCTTCTCAGATTTCTGATTGTTGTCCTTGATAAATATACATAGGTGATCTCTAGAATTGATCAACTTTACTCTGGAATTCTGGATTTCTTTACAAAATTGACTGAATATCAAACCCAGGGATACCCTCACAGGCAGAAAACATGGAGTATTTTTTATCCTTGATGCAATGGCCTTTGATTGACAGAATCACAGAATTGCTGAGGCTGGAAAAGCCCTCTGAGTTCATCTAGCCCAGCCCAGCCCGTGACCTAACATCACCACATCCACCAGACCAGGGACCACTGCCCTGGACAGTCCACTCCACTGTTTGATCACCCTTTCCAGGAGGAAGGGCTTCCTAACATCCCACCTAAACCTCCCCTGGTGCCGTTTCGGACCCTGCCCTCTAATCCTGTCTCTAGCTGCCTGGGAGAAGAGCCCGACCTGCACCTGACTACAACCTCCTTTCATGGAGTTGTAGAAAGGGAGAAGATCTGCCCCCCCCCCCAGTCTCCTTTTCTCCAGGCTAAACACCCCCAGCTCTCTGAGCCTCTCCTCATCACTTTCCCTCTGGTCCTTTCCCCAGCTTCACTGCTCCTCTGGACCTGCTCCAGCACCTCAATCTCTTTCTTGAAGTGAATAGCCCAGAACTGAGCTAACTGCTTTTATTGCAAAGAGACTAGATAGTATTTTGCAAAGGTTTTGATACTCTAAATTATAAAACATAAGGATCTGCTGTTCACCACTGTGTTTTTTAGCATTTTCTCAACAGTTCTCAGTATTTTAGAACTTTCAAATTCTATTAGCAAATGTTGAACTAACTTTCAATGTTTTGTCTACCTTGAAAGAAAAAAAAAAGGAAGAGAAAAGAAGAATACTGAGCAAAATTTAAAGAATGCTGAGCACATAATTTGCTGAACTAAATTTATAAGCTTAAACACAAAAATAATGACAGCTCTGCCATGGTAAATTCAAATGTGGTCCTGTAGTGTTAATACTTGTAATCTAATTAAATCATACAGTGTCACCTATAAAAAATGACAAATCCTCACAGTAGTTAACAAAAATCAATACAGTTTCTTGAAAAGTGCTGCTTAAGGTCATTATTCAAAAAAAGGTAACATTTTTAGAGAAATACTCACAAGTTATTACTAAAAAATCCCCACACAAACTTTAATTAAAAATAAAATCATATCAGAAACCATGACACTTTCAACTTTGATGTGGAGATTTCTGAGGGAGAGGTTAAATCTGCCAATGAAAATGGAGCTGCACCTGGAAATGCTTGTCTCTCAAAGAACCCAGATGCTGGGGACCCTGGTGGTCACAAGTACTTTGTGTTGTGCAGGATAAACTCTCTCAGGTCTTGCTAAGTTGCAGCAATCAATAGGAGTGTTAACACTCATGTTTACTATTTGAAGAGATCTTTTCATTGTTAAAAAAAAGTAATATCAACATTTTCACTTATCTTTACCTACAGAAAATTGATTTGGTCTTAGTCTTTATGTACCTATTGGGAAACATGTTCAACTGGATATTTTTTTTTCAGAATCACAGAACATAAGGGACTGGAAGGGACTTCAAAAGATCATCCAGTCCAATCCCCCTGCCACAGCAGGATCACATAGATCAAGTTGCACAGGAACATGCCACAGCAGGTTTTAAACATCTGCAGAGAAGGAGACTCCACAACCACCCTGGGCAGCCTATCCCAGAGCTCTGTCACCCTCACTGTGAAGAAGTTCCTTCTCATATTGATGTGGAACCTCCTATGTTCCGGCTCACACCCATTGTCCCTTGTCCTATCATTGAATGCCACTGATCAGAGCCTTGCTCCATCCTCCTGACACCTGCCCTCTCCATATTTCTCAACATTAATGAGGTCACCTCTCAGTCTCCTTTCTTCCAAGCGAAATAGACCCAGCTCTCTCAGCCTTTCCGCATCAAGGAGATGTTCCAATCCCTCCATCATCACTGTGGCTCTGCACTGGACTCTCTCCAGCAGCAAGGTGTCTTTCTTGAACTGAGGGGCCCAGAACTGGACACAATACTCTAGATAAGGAACAACAGACAAGCAGGACAGACACTGGTTGGACATATTTGCAGATTATATACATATTGCCTGTCAACCTTTCCAATAAATTTGCACAATTAAAGGGTTTTATGACTTAGAATTTGTATTTTTTGTATAGTTTGCATTTTAGACAGTTGTAATTACACAGATAAAAATTATCTGGTGAATCTTTTCAGTGACAGAAGGCAGAAATTGCAGAAATGTGAATTTCTGAGACAGATAGGCAACTCCTCTAAGTACTGAAGACTTGGCAAGAACAACCCCAGGTACCAGTACAGCTGGTGACTGACCTGTTGCAGAGCAGTGTAGGAGAAAGGGATCTGGGGGTCCTGGTGGCTAGCAGGATGACCATCAGCCAGCAGTGTGCCCTTGTGGCCAAGAAAGCCAATGGCATCCTGGGATGGATTAGAAGGGAGGTGGTTAGTAGATCAAGAGAGATTCTCCTCTCCCTCTACTCTGCCCTGCTGAGACCCCATCTGGAAACTTGTGTCCAGTTATGGGCTCTTCAGTTCCAGAAGGACACATTGCTGCTGGAGACAGTCCAATGCAGAGGCACAAAGCTGATGGAGGGAGAGGAACATCTCCCTGATGAAGAAAGGCTGAGGGAGATGGGTGTCTTCGGCTTGGAAAAAAGGAGACTGAGGTGTGACCTCATTAATGTTGATAAATATGGAAAGGGCAGGTGTCAGGAGGATGGAGCCAGGCTCTGCTCAGGATCATCCAATGATAGCAGAAGTGGCACTGGGTGTGAGCCACAACATAGGAGGTTCCACATCAATATGAGAAGGAATTTCTTTCTGGGGAGGTGACAGAGCACTCGAATGGGCTGTCCAGGCACGTTGTGGAGTATCCTTCTCTGCTGAAGTTTAGGACCCCCCTGGACATGTTCCTGTGCAACTTGATCTATCTGATCCTGCCGTGGCAGAGGGATAGTAGTGGATGATCTTTCGAGGTCACTTCCAAATCCTAATGTTGTGTGATTCTGTAATCCTACGTACAAAGATGTATCCACAAGCACCTTTATGTGATACTCATCAAAAATCTCAGTAGTGGGATTAAAAGATTACTCTTTCTTCACTTTTTCTAGGGTTTTAGCAAATCTTCTGTAATCAGCATCTGGTGTTTTTGATGTAATAATTTGTTAGCAATAAAATGAGGTTTCTGAAAGAATTATATTGTATGAAAGAGACTTGGCAAATGTAGGAAAAACTGATTTAACTGAGATAGAAGGGATGACAACCGAAACAGTGAGCACACATAGCTAAACAATTCCATTGAAACAGAATCAAACAAAACTGTAATTGGAAAGCTTTCTTATTGTGGAAATAAATTAATAATATGAACTGAAATGTAGTATTTTTCTCGATCTGTTAAGAAAATAATGTTTTTTAAATGAAAAACTGAATCAAGAATGTAAATGTAGCTTGGGAAAACAACAATATAATGTATGTCACAGCTTGGGTTCCTCAGGAGGAAATCTATCAATAGGAAGTGAACAGAACATTTCATGCAACAGGTAAATTTACTTAATTGCACTTAATCTAATCCTGTTTTTAAAGAGATGGTTTCACATATTGCAGTGATGTTTTCTATCAAACTAAGTGTCTCTGAACATGAGTGTTTCAACTGTGACAGGTCAAAAGCTTACATTTTAAAACTTCAGTTTAAAAATAGACTACATATTTGTTGTTTTACAGTGGAAATAAATGAATCCACATGAATCCTGAGAGACCAAATGAAACATAGTTGTCGGTGACAGTCTGAAGGAAAAGCACCAAGCAAATCTAGAAGAAAGCACATAGTTTATTCTGCTGAACTACTAGTTTTGTTCTGACTCCTGTTGCAGCAAAGGCAACTACAAAGGATGTTCTGTGCTGGCTTGTGTCTTTAATATAGTGATTAACCACCTAAACCTGATCTCCTTCATTTACAACCCCAAAGAACAGCACTTTGAGACTTTTATGGTGATGCTTTATACGTTAACTCTGATACTAGAGGAGGAAAAATAATCATAGAATCAGAGAGTCACAGAATCATTAGGGATTGGAAGGGACCTCGAAAGATCATCCAGTCCAATCCCCCCGCCACAGCAGGATCACCTAGACCAAGTCACACAGGAACACATCCAGGCAGGTCTTAAACCTCTCCAGTGAAAATCAACTACAATTCACTAGACCTTGGAAAATTTACTCTGATTTATTTCCCGTGAAAGAAATTAAACACAGAATGCCAGTCACGGAGCAGTATCAAGTCTGAGAATAATGTAATTACTATGAAAAATAAAGTACAGATGATAAATGAGCATTCTCTGTCAGCACACAAGGCAGAAAAATCACAAACTCTTATTAATTTTCAATCCTTACATTTCATTACTAAAGACAACTGAACCTTTTCTACTTCCTGACAAATACATTCCTAAGCAGATAACATATCTTTAAATGCTACTTTCTAGTCAGCATACTGTTTCCATACTAATCTGCTTAAACTGTATACGACCAGAACCATTTGCAGCGTGGTTTGGTGCATCCTATAAAGAGAAGGTGCCTGAAAAATACACTTATTGTCCACCGTCTCTCTGAAAACATTGTACAAGACTGTGCACTGCAGCCAAGAACTGGCACATCTTGGAAAAGGAATGCAAGACCTAGAAGTCATTAGTAAATTTAGCATTTCTCTTTCAATTGCTTGCCTGGAACAAACGCTAGGGATTGAAATCAGCTGAGCTAACCATGCTCTTTGAGGCTGAAGTTTGAGGGAGGGGTTGAGGAGGGGGTCAGACAGAGCACCTACACAGTCTTTAATATTGCCTTATAATTTCTTCTTGCTGCAGTGTTCACAAGTGACCACATACTGGCAGCCTTTGAACCTGTTAAATGTCAGAAGAAAACATGAAGAAAAGGGAGTTTTATCCTCACAAAAAAATCTAACATTTTAATACAAATATGAACTTCATTAGGCCTGGTGAAAGCAAGTGCTGTCAAACATCAGAAGTGGGTAGAAGGCTGTGTTGCTGCTATAGAAAGAGTGTGGTCCTGCTTCCCAAACTTGTAAATATGAAAAAATCATACTGTGGTTTTTTTTGGTTGTTTTTCCTTCCTAAGGGGCTTTGAAGTTGTCTTTTGAAATGTCTGTCGTTACTATTAGCATAGCTGTTTGATATACACCCAGACTTCATGTAACGAGACTTCCAGTTGAAATCCTCTCACCCAGGGGAGCTGTTGATTTACAACTACTGTGAAAAGACACAGCTAACTTTTCCTTTCTGACCTGAATTACATGCTAAAACGTTCCAACAGCTAACTGAAGGAGAAAGAAGGAATGTTGTGTGGCTTTTCTCTCAGTCATTGCCCTAAAATGAAGTTAAAACTTCGGGAAAGACAGTGAGATTGTAAATTTTCGTGTAAGCAATAGCTAAGAATGCACAGGAAAATGGTTAAAGAACTTAGAGTTTTAAGACAGTCACTAGTGAAATAAGTTTGTTTCACAGTAATATCAATATTTATACCTATTTTAAAGGAAAGAAACCCTACATATGCTCCTCCTAACTGTGTAACTTCTGTGATGGAAGCAGCAACCAAATAACTTGTTAGAGCTGTTCACTACAGTAAAGAAATGTGATAGTCTGCATCGAAGAGCCCAATATTGTTCCCATATCCCTGCAAAAATCTTCAATGCATTTTAATCGAAGACATAAAAAAACCCAACTTAGATTTAGATCAATTGAAAATGTTCTTTTAAACCCCAACGTTCTTTTACACCATTAAATTAAGAACTTTCTTTTAAACCACAGAACTTTTCAGTTTCTATGTTTAAAAGCAGAAACAAAGAAGGCATTTTTTAAAAAATGTATTTACCTTGAGATCTGATTGACAGAAGGCAAACAGCACTGCACTACCCTGGCAGCAGGCTGCGGGAGACTTCATCTAAGGACAGAAGCTTAATCATGTTATAAATATGACACCAGCCTCAAGTGAACTTACTAAGCACATTTAGTATTTAATATTAAATTTTGTCAGCAGTGAAAAGGGATGCTATAGGCAACACATTATCCTACACTTTATCAGAGCATTTCTGTGGAGGATTAGTAAGAAAAGCCATTAAATCTTACAGTGATGAAATCCATTACTGATTGGAACCCAAGTGGTTCTAAAATTGCTGAAAAGTTGTGCACAAAAGCATTAAACATCTTTTTGTAGTTCCCTGAACAAAAACATCACCCCTGTCAGCTGTATTAGCAAGCCCAGAGATCATTCTAGAAAAAGGTTTGCTAACCCATTTTGCTTTGAGAAGTCCCATTGCCAATACAGTACAGCTTCTGGAAGTAGAACAAATATTCATGAGACAGCTTTCCAGTGATAAACAGGAGCAAACTAAGCATTGTATTACACATCAAGTTGATGGACAGGGCAGATAAAACAGAATATATGATCAGCCCATAGATAAGGGGAAAACATTCCAGGGTAGCAGAAGACTGTTAACTGTTACCTCAGTGCTCCTGTTCTAACTATCAGAGCTCAAGAGAAGAGCCAACATACCTGAAATACTCGGACCAAAGACTGATTTTCAGAACGATAGTTGATAACAGAATTCAATCTACACCACAGATGTTATACTTTCAGATTCATGGCAGAAAAGTCCACCAGACTGTATACAATACAGTTCAGAGAACTAGAAATCAGAACTACAATGCTAAACCTGAGCAAATAACCATTTCTAGAGTGACACTTAAAAAGCTATTATAATAACAGAAATATACATCAAACTTCAAATGTTTTGCCTTTCAAGAAGTTAGAAAAAGCAAAATGAGATTGTTTACAGTTTTGTCGGCTTTGCTTTGCTTTACCACAGTTAACACTTAACTCAGAATCCCTAATGATTCTATCACTCTATGATATATGAACACTGCTAAAAACATCGAGAGCAACTATTTTCTCTTGTTCACAGTGTATTCCTCTGTAAACAGACCTCTCCAAAACCTAACTGTGCATCTAAATAACCCTTAATACTAACTTCCACAGCTTAGGATTCAGGTTCCACATAAATATGAGAAGGAACTTCTTCACAGTGAGGGTGGCTGAGCCTTGGAACAGGCTGCCCAGGGAGGTTGTGGAGTCTCATTATAGAGATGTTTAAAGCCTGCCTGGACATGTTCCTGTGCAACTGGATCCAGGGGATCCTGCTGTGGTGGGGGGATTACACTCGATGAACTTTCGAGATCCCTTCTAATCACTATTGTTCTGTGTTTCTGTGAAAACAGTAGGAATGCTTTATACAGAAGCCATTTTTTCTAATCTGTCAATTTTTAGTACCCCATCATCTCATGAATTCTGTCTCTGACATTTAAGCAGAACTAACTGAATAAAATATATAGTGAAAAAGAATAAAGAGCTTCATACATTCTCTGAGAGGGAATTAGCAAATATTTTTCAAAAGTAAAAAAATAACAGTCATCATAAAACAAATAAGGAACCTTGATAAGTATTTGACATGTAATACAGCCTAATGAATTTGAATACAGATCCTCATTTTATTTTTATAGTTTTTTTAATGGCACAGCAAATATTAGACATGTTATTAGTAAAACAAAAATAAAATGAGGATTTGCTCTACAATAATTAAATGTCAAACAAATGATTGCACATCAAATATTTGATGAATGTTCTCTAAAAATTAATTCCTATTCATTTAAAAACATTTGATGGGTAATTAAGAGGATTAGTAAAATTGCTTTCAAATTTTCAAGGCCAGCAAAGAATGTGACGTTTCCAGTATTCACTTTTTGAGTCCCTCCTGTGTAGTCTGCACTCACACTCACTGTTTCTAGACAAGAACGTGCATGGTTTGGGCATCTCTTATCCTTGTAATTCACACACTGGATTTCAGACATTTCTAAACATCATCTGTATCCATTACGGGGCAGACCGTATCCAGAATACAAAATAAAGATTGAATTATGTTATCAAGATTATTCTCTACCAGGTATTGCTAAACCTCATGTCAAATGAAATGGAGAGATGCAATAGCCTGCAGCATGATTTTGGGGACTGTGCCAATACACAACCTTTCATACAAGATAGCTCTTGTCACACAAACATGACATTATCATTATGAAGCTTAAATTAATCACTCTGCATCACATGATACCGATTTAATACGGCTAGACTTCTGTCAGATGTTCTTTTATATAGTGTGGCACTGGCAATTCAGTACTAGATATAAGATGAACTTCACTTATGAGGGAGATTATGAAGTTCTTGTGGACAGTAAGTTCTCCATGGAACAGCAATGTGCTCTTGTGGTCAAGAAGGACAACGGAATTCTGGGATGGATCAAGAAGAGTGTGTCCAGCAGATCAATGGAAGTTCCTCTCCCTCTCTACTCTGCCCTAGTGAAGCCACACCTGGACTACTGTGTCCAGTTCTGGGCTCTCTGGTTCAAGAGGGATAGAGACTTGACTGAGAGAGTCCAAGAGAAGGCCACGAGGATGACTATGGACCTGAAGCACTTGCCTTACGAGGAGAGATTGAGAGATCTGGGACTTTACAGCTTGGAGAGGAGAAGGTTACGAGGGGACTTACTGTCTATAAATCCATGAGGGCTGGGTGTTAAGAAGAAAAAGAATCTCTTCACTTGCACCCTGTGATAGGACAAGGGGCAATGGGTGTAAGTTAGAGCACAGGAAGTTCCATCTCAACATGAGGAACAAATTCTTTACTGTAAGGGTTACAGAGCACTGGAATGGGCTGCCCAGGGAGCTTGTGGAGTCTCCTTCTCTGGAGACTTTTAATACCCCTCTGGATGTGTTTCTGTGTAACTTGTATTAGACTCTATGATCCTGCTCAAGCAGGGGGGTTGACTTGATGATTCCTGGAGGTCCTTTCCAACCCCTAATGATCTGTGTACTAAAATTAGACAACAATGATCAAAGAAGCACACTGTATGCAGAAACTTTGACTTGACAGAATGCCTAACGAGATTCTTCAGAGATCCAGTTTGACCCATGGACATTTCACACTGGTGATCAAAAAATTTAAAGTGTGATCATGCTGATTAAATGTACAGCTTGGAAATCAGAAGCATTCTGCAGGTACAGTAAACGCTTGCAATGACATCAGTTCCACAGTGCTCACCTGGAGACTCAGCTCCTAGATACCTTTTTTTTTGTTCTTCAAGTTAGAGAAATGGGAAAGACAACTGCCATCCAGTGAAATGCTGATTAAGATGGTATGAGGGCAGGCCTGGGGTCACCTTGAACCCAACTGTGCAGCTGAACCCCATGCAACTATGTGAGACAGGAAAACTTCTTCATGGTAAGGGTCATCAGGCCTTGGAACAGGCTGCCCAGGGAGAGGGTTGAATCAACATCTCTGGACATGTTTAGAGTTGTGTAGATATGCAGCTTAGGGACAGGGTTTAGCGATGGGCTTGGGAGAGCTGGATTAATTGTTGGACTCAGTGATCTTAAAGGTCTTCTCTAACCTAAGCAATTCTGTGATCCTGTGATATCTGGGAACAAAGAACCGATGTTGTATTTTGAAAATGGATTTTGAAAAGAACCCAGAAAAGCTTTTCCAAGTCATATTTTATCATGTTAATACTAATTTTATTGCATAAGACACATCCGATTTATAGTATGAGGTGTAAGAACTGCTGTGCCACTCAGACTCAAACCCTATGTAAGGCTTGTCTCTTTGTACAGCAAATGGCTAAGGAAGAGTTGGATCAGTGCTCTTCCCACTACATTCTCCTGGATACTAGAAACTTGCCATTACTAGGTAGCCTTGACTACTCCTAATAGCAATTAATGGTTACTTACACGAATAATTTTCACAGCAAAAAAAATTAAACTAGTGAAGAGAACCAACAAGAGATCGTGCCAATAGGAGGCCAATCCAGACATGAAGAATGACACCTATCAAGTTTTATATATATATATGTATAAATACACGTGTTTTATAGATATATGTATATATATACATTCTATATTATATATTTTACACACACACACATATATATATAAGAAATAATTGCTGGACTTGCTAAGTTCTCTACATCACTATAAACATTTCACAGCAGCTAGTTCTTCCGTCCACAAAATCCACGAATCCTTAGTTCACAGTGTTTCTACAGTTCTGCCTCAGAACCACACTTTACTGCAATAACAATCTTTTTTATATTCCTTGGCATTTTTAATAGCAGAAAAACTAACAGTTAGAATCCCTCATGCCTGTATGTGTGAGCTGTCTGCACACCTGTATGGTAGTTAAGTTCTTACCTTTGCCAGGAAAACTCGTAATTTGTATTAAAATTACGAGGGAAGGAGAAAATTTTACACTCAGAAGGTGCATGGCACATGCTTCAGAGAGTGGTACTCCAGACTTATGCTTTAAGTACAGGATGGGTTTACTGAAGGCAGAGTAGAAATTTAAAAGAAAACAAATCTCTGTATATGCAGATTGACTACATTATGCCTTGAAATCTTTAGAAAGTTTAGCCCAGAAAGTCTCTCTGACAAAGGCTTATACAGCCCTTTGCCAAGAAGCACATATATTACAGTATCACAGTATTACCAAGGTCGGAAGAGACCTCATAGATCATCAAGTCCAACCTGTCACCACAGAGNACTGTTAAGACAGGGTAATTTAGACTGAGTCGTAATAGTTTTAACAACAAATCCCCACATGCTCTCATCACTGAAATCTTTGGTCTACTCTTGTGTTCCCCTTAATTACTCACCAAAATGCCGTACTCATTAACTCATTTTACTCATTTAAGGATTTCTGATAAGCTTTTGTGCTGCCCTGGCAGAATTTTTGAGACTGCACAGAGCAGTGACAGAGCTGGTGCCCGGTCCCTGAATGCTATTTATCGAGGTTTTTGGCTGATTTGGAGGTCCCTTTAAAGAGGGAATCTCAGGGGAATCTGCTGTTCACTTGAGATGAGAAAATACATAATCTTTCAAGGAAAATTAACCACGAATTTTAATCTGTAGACCAAAATGACTATCACCAGACGTAAATGTCACATATAACACTGAACTAAGAACTGTTTTGGAAACACTGCCTCAGCAGAAATATAAGCATATTGCTTGAACAGATGAAATGAAGTTTGTGCAGGTAAGTTACTTCTGTATGTTATATATTAGAAAAAAAATTGGAAGTTCAACTAAAACAATGCTTACAAAGAACTCTTAGAATGCATGAAAACATACAAAGTTACAGCTGGCAAGTACTTGGCCACTGGCCAAAATACTAGTCATTTACGATCACATACTTAATTTTAAGCAAGATCAGATTAAGAGAGCTAACCCCTTGTGTAATTGATGGTTTTCTCACTTTTTGCCTCTCAAATAGATTTATTTTTCCGGATGGCTTTGGAAAGGTGGTAAATTCACAGCCCACTGCATATTAATACCGTAAGACTGTAGGGAAAGAGTCCAAAAAAGCAGGAGGTACGCATGATCTCAACTTGTGCCAACTGGTGATTTAGGGACTTCCTGAGCTACAGATTACATGAAGACTACTGACATGGAAAAAATAACATAAAACTATGCTTAACTAACGTAGTCTAAAGGTAGAGCTGCTAAATGTGTGCGTATAAGGAGGGGGCTGGTGTTGGAACAGCAGGACCTACAGAACAGCTTGGCAAGGACTGCAAGAGCACACAACGACCTGAGAGATACAGAAGTAACAAGAGATCTTGTTAAGGCTAACACATCTGCACAAGAACTGGTTCCGACCAAATTCCAACTAGCAAACAACAAAAGTTAAAAGTTTCGGGTGAAGAAGACTACAGCCTTGGCCACAGAAGGCCATCAGCAGCCCCCTTGCAACCACTGAAGACCTCAACTCTGAATGCATTGAATGTGTGCACCTACAGTACTTGTTCTCAGCAAGTACTGAATATGTAAAGCAATTCCATCAGTTTATCATGAATGGGTATCCGTCACTGTAATCTAATCCTGAACTTTACTTGCAATTGGCAGGCATAACTTTGGTGGAGATATCTCCTGCGTGCTCAGCACTGATAAAGAATGCCTGCTTAATAACTTCTGTTTAGTCTCCCACTGCGTCACTACTGTCAAGTAGTAAATGTTGTATACAACACAGTCTAGTATCAGATATTTTTAAAATAAATCCTAAGAGCAGCAACACTTTTCCTTCACCATTACTTTCACCTTTCCCCTCTTCAATTCAGCAATTCTATCCATCCCTTCAGAGTGAAACGTTCTCAGACGCCCAACAATATTTCAACTATTCTGTCTTGAAAAAACATCAGTTCCAGGATTTTAAAGACTACCAATGTAAATTATTAACTTCCTTGCTTTCTGGTCACTGGTGTGACAGAAAGTGACAAAAAAGACCCTTGTTTTGTGCCTTGTCTTGAAGACCCATAGTAGTTCGTACAGGGGCATTTCTAGCATGAACCAACACCATCACCTGAAGACAGAAACACAACTGATGAAAAATGACAAAAGTGTAAAACCAAATAATGAAAACACTTTAATTAAAACTATTTCCTGTAGGAATAGTAATAAAAAAAGTTAATAAATGACATACTGATGAAAACTGATGTTGCTTTAGGGCTACTAAGAGGTGATTCTGCCTTTATTTAATAACCTCAAGAAGCTTTTGAGGTGGTTCTCTTTTTTTAATTCTTCAGTCTTTAAAAGATAGGGGACAATTGTTGGCAATAAATATTCCCACTTTCACTAAGTAGGGAGATTAGAATTGATGTATAAAGTTTTGTCTACATGCTAAATGATCTGGAAAGCAAATAGGGAGGTGACATGTTTCCTGGTGGTGCGACTTGACTGTGTTCGACAGCTGAAAGAAAGCCTGACTGTAAACAACCTCAGGAGGCTATTGCAATCCCAAACCACTAGAAGACCAAAAAGAATAATGAAAATGAAGCACCAACAAATGCAAAACACATACGGGGATATAAATGCTGAACTAATAAATATCATTATGTGTTTTAAATCACATAGTGTCACTCAGTAAAACACCTTAGGAGCACTGTGGACATTACCCTAAAAATTTCAGCTAAGAGTTGAGTAGTAATGAAAGATCATTTGTACTCATGTGTGCAGGCGGCTTTGGAAATACAGTTGGGGATCATCTAGCCAACACTACTGTCACTTGGTTATGCTTATTAATACACATGAGATCTAAACCAAGAGGCAGCAATGAGATGTTAATACTTATTCCTTTAGAGATGGATATGAGGCAATTTAAACTGATATTAAGATACACTGCAAGGCATATTTAAGATGAATCATGGCAGTAAGCCTCCCAAGTGGTACAGAGAAAGGGATAAGCATTTAAATACCACTTAATTCCAGTGTAATAACAGTTCTGGATGTCTGTTAACCACATATTGATGGGAAAAGGATGCTACGGAAAACACTGTCTAATGGCCCCCTAAGCACACTGTATTGCGTAGGGTTTGCTTAAGTTGACCCCACATCTTTAGTCAGAAAAATCTTGACAAGCATTTGGGGTCCTTAGAACTCACAGGGGGGAAAATTTCATTGCCTGATTATTGAGTAAATGGCAAACGCTGTTTTGCAAGTCCATTTTATTTTACTTAAAAGTAGAACTATTTGGTTTATTTCTTCTTAAGGTAACTTCTGTTGAATTTTAAGGCTGCTATGTCCAATTCCAGAAAAAAGCAGGTTTAATTTTGGCCTTCTAGTACAATCATGCTTGTATCAACCTGCAGGGTTACAAATAAATGACTTGAAATTAAGCACTATTAAGAACATTGCAGTATTTAGGGTGCAATTAAATTCTTGCCTCTTAATTTGGAAATTAAAGATTTAACTATAAAAGTATAATGCACCTATAATTTTATATAAAAGTAAACATACTGTGAATTTATAGGAATTACACATTTATATTTGATCCCAAGCAAATTAATTTAGGTGACAACACAGAAGGGATAAAAAGAAACAATAGTCCTCATCATTATTTGCTTACTGAGAGTAATTACTCCCTGCTTATCTTACTGGGTGCAACTTTCCATCATCAGTTTAGTAAAACCATCACACCTAAAATTACTAACTTTCATCTGAGTAGAAATATTCTCAGATACCTGTCAGCTATAAACTCAGTTTTCTCTAACCTAAAAACAACCAACAAAATTGTTTTAGAAGTTCCTCAAAACATAGGAGAATCACAACATAAGTACAGCGTATGTCCCTCCAGTCCTGTTTAAATATTACTTGCAGATTTTTTGGTTTTTTTAATATAATCAAAATATGCCATGTCTTTTTTAGGGAATTCGCACTTTAATATTAACAGGTTTCACTGAAAAAAACCATTCACTTTTAAAATCAACTTGATTTTATAGTTCATCCATTTGTTACCTTTCAAAATACAGACACATTAGTGTTTGATTCTTTGCTGAACAAATTAAAAATCTCAAACTTGGTAAACTGAGTAAATAGAATATCATTGAGGTGAAATACAAGTTGTCATTTTCATCAAAGTACTTTTGACACTTCTGAATTAGTATCCTTGTTTCAAATCACTGGCCTCAATGGGTCCTCACCAGCTCTCGTAGAATTTATCAGGCAAAGAAGCAGCCACTCAAACGGGTTTTATTAACTCTACATCTAAGAACTAGAAGATTTCCTCATAATAGAGTGGGGGAAAGGCTGAGGGAGCTGGGTCTTATGAGCTTGTTAAAAAAGAGGAAGGGTGACTCCATTAATATTTACAAATATGTAAGGATGAGTGTCAGGAGGATGGAGCCAGGCTCTGCTCAGTGGTGTCTAGTGAAGGGACAAGGGTCAATGGGTGTGAGCTGGAGTACAAGAGGTTCCACAGAAATAAGAGAAGGAACTTATTCACAGTGAAGGTGATGGGGTTGTGGAGTGTCCTTCTCTGGAGACGTTTAAAATCCTGCGCAACTTGATCTAGGTGATCCTGCTGCGGCAAGGGGACTGGAATGGATGATCTTGTGAAGTCTCTTCCAGTCCCTCATGTTCTGTGATTCTGTGACAAGAGAAACCTCAAACAGGTGAAACCAACAAAGCAGAGACTGCATTCCAGCACCTGTCCTTCCCCGCGGTCCAGCGAATCCCCAGGGCGCTAGCCACGGTCCACGTGGCGCCCGCGGGAAGCAGACAAAATAGCGCTGACCGCCTGGGGACGGGGGTGCCTTGCCTCCGGCGCTGCAGGATAGGGGCTAGGAGTCTGCCCTTTAGCTCACTAGCTCCAGCGCCTCCTCTAAGAGGCCAGCCTGTGGTGCTGTTGGCTCAGCACCGCCTGCCGCCGCCCCAGTTCGGCATCACTCGGGTCACGCTCCCGCGCCTCGCCCGGAGGGATCAGTGCTCGCCTCCGCTCCGCTCCCTTGCGGCTTTGCAGCGAGGTCGGTCCTCGTCGTGATCGGTCGCCGGCGGCGCGGCATCGCCGAGGCAGCTCTGGAGCTGAGCCCGGCGGCGGGTGGGCGGGCAAGGTGGAGAGAGGGTCCGCACGCCGCGGTTTCCTGGCGAAGATCTCTCCTCCCAAAGCAGCCCCTCCGCACCCGCTGCTGTGCCCCTTCCGAGGGACATGGGAAGCAACGCGTTTTCTTTGAGGAGACGCACTTCCAAACCTTTACAATTAGGAAATGTAAAACATTCCAACCTCTAACATCCTATGATCCTATGTGACATGGTGACTCCTTAAAGAACCCCCTCACATAAGCACTAAGGGATTTCACGTGCCCTGAGGGCTCTTGTGATGTAACTACAAACAAAACAGCTTCATTGATTGGTTTTACGTTGTATTTTAGTCATCTAGATACTAGTTTATTTTGGCCATGCACTGATGTTGGTCTTGCTACCTATTTTTTACAGCCAAAATGGAAACTTTGAAAATGGGGTTTATGCAGCACTAATACAAATTAATTTAAAATGTATTAGACTAATATGTGTGCATGCTGTGACATAATATTGATAAACGTCTTACTGTGTCTCCTGGAGTTGTAAACATTCTTAATTAAAGGCCCAAATGAAGTGTAGTCTCACCAGCTTCATTTGAGTGGATGGGAGTTCCACGGCACAAGGCAGGAGTTGCACAAGGACAGAGCTAAAAGAGCAGCTTTCCAGCACAAATGCTGTTGAATTTTGAAATAGGAACTCAGAAAAACAGATAAAATAGCAAGCACATCTGCCCACAGGTGCATGTCTATGTCCTCATCATTAACCTCTTCGTTACTCTTTACAGCTTGTTTAAACAAGACACAAAGAAAGAGTCATATTAGTAGGTAACTTCAAACCAAACAAGCTACAGTAAAAAGAAAACAGAAGTGTGGGTGTAACACTTTTTAAATGGCCTACAACCTGTTAAAAAAACAAAGTAGTAAAAAAGCTGGGAAATGAGAACAGGTAAAAGAGTAAGGCCCTGGGATTCCACAAGTGCAGCACAGATTACTAGTCACAGACAAGCTGATAGTAGAAAAAAGGCCCCCAACTGAAGGAAGGGGCTTTCTTTCCAGTGATATATAGATGAGTAGCAACTGCCATGCCTGGATAGAGCCCATTCCTGATGCTGAATGTGTGAGAAGTAACCTTTCCAGTTCCAGTCACAATCAAGCAGAGTTTTTAGAGTGTTTTTACTGCCACTCTAAAGTCAACTGTCTCTATGATGTCCTGGTCCTGCTAAGACAAGAAATAAGCAACAACAAAAAGATAAGCTAATACCGTATAAGCCTATGAAGAAAATTTGTTGTTATTGTTCAGGCTTCTTCCCTACTTTTAGTTCTACTTCACAGTATCACAGCACATTAGGGATTGGAAGGGACCTCGAAAGATTATCTAGTCCAGTCCCCCTCCCACAGCAGGATCACCTAGACCAAGTCACATAGGAACATGTCTACGCACATTTTACACGCCTCCAGAGAAGGAGACTCCACAACCTCCGTGGGCAGCCCCTTCCAGTGCTTCCAGATGTGATTCAATCTCCTTGTTCGGATAGAAACATTCTAAAGGGAGAATGCTGATGGATGAAGCTGTAACACACATTTTTTACCAGTTATACACAGAAATATTAGAAACTCAATATGAACTTCTGTAGGAAAATCAAACCTAACAGCTGACACCGTGCTATAGAATATTATACGAACATGTAACTGTATTGTATAAATCAGTCTTGGGTGCCAAACATTTTAAAACTGGCTCCACAGCCTTATTGTGCAATACTTTCCATTAACATACTTTAGAACACACCACTCAATCAGTTTGTCTCAGTAGAAAAGAGTGTGAACCCTTTTTCAAAGCCTGACACATTGGTTTTACTTGAAATGATGACAGATTTGAGAATTTATCTAAAAAATGAGAAAACCCATTACCTGGCAACATGGAAGATTTACCAACGTGATAGCTGCATGGAACAGGGCACCTGCACCTGCAGGCCTCTCCTGGGGATGCCGGGTGAGGCACGCTCAAGCTCAAACATGCAGACATTAAAAGCACAGCTACAAGGGCAACAGAGAAATCCCCCCATCCCCAAAATAAGTCCACCAAACAAATTACATTTCCTAGAGAAGTGGAATTTTTGGCAAAAATAAAATGATACAGTCCAGAGTACTGGGCAGGGAACTGAAGAAAAGAAGGGAAAAAACCCCCACAAACTACCATTCAAGGCTCAGGGTTAAAAGCCCACAAAAATATTAGCAGCCGGATTGCTGATACAGTATTCAAAAGCCATGAAAACACTAATCAAATTGTTTATGAGAAGCAATTTTTCATGCTGCTGTGAATGTCAACAGTGCTGGAAAGAGAGTTGGAGTATTTTACGTAAATTCAGATAAAATGTGTGAGGGCAATCCAGAAGGCCAGCTGGATCAAAAGAAATGTCACCGGCAGGGGAGGGAATCTCCCTCTCTACTCTGCTCTGGTGAGACATCACCTAGAGTCCTGTATCTGGTTCATAACCCCCAATACAAGAAAAACATGGAAGTCTTGGAGCAAGTCCAGACGAGGCCACAGGGATGATCAGAAGGCTGAAGCACTTATCCTGTGAAGCCAGACTAAGGGAATTGGGGCTGTTCAACCTGGAGAAGGTTCTGGGGGGACATTATACCAGCTTCCAGTACCTACAGGAAAGCTGAAGAAGGGCTTTCTGCAAGTGCCTCTAGTGACAGGGGTGACTTCAAGCTGAAAGAGGGGAGATTTACATTAGATCCTAGGAAGAAATTCCTCTCTGTGAGGATACTGAGACCCTGGAACAGGTTGTCCATGGAGGCTGTGGCTGCTCTGTCCCTGGAAGAGTTCAAGGCTGGGTTGCATGCATGGGGCTCTGGGCAACCTGGTCTGGTGAGAGGTGCCCCTGCCCATGGCAGAGGGTTGTAACTAGATGATCTGAGGTCCCTTCCAACCTAGACCAATCTATGATTCTATGAAAGTGTTCTTTTATTATCACTGCCTGCCATAGCATGTGTTCAGAAACAATCCAGGAGCACGCAGTGTAGATACTTCCAGAAGTGGAAGACGTGTGAGTTGGGACCACATTGCACTTTATGTTTTAAGGTGCCTTGTATTTTAATGATTATGCTCAAAAAATGTAAACGGCCAGTATTGAAAAGTTCTTTCTGGTATCCAACACCATATAACAATAAACTGTAGCCATAAAGGGCATCAACGTACTTTTTTACTCCATTTACCCAGTGAATTAAGGGGTTAATATCTAAAGAGCTTTCAGTTAGCAGAGACCTGGTGCAGACTTGATAAAACGTCAGTTATGATTTTGAAAGCTTCTGCCTACATGAAGCTGTAACTTAATAAGACAAGTGAAATTCCATGCTGGGTTTTCCACAGGAATTGAAAAACAAGCAGCCTGTTTCTCTGTCCCTGTCAGAGACGAATCAAGTGCATCATTAGGAAAAGTAGCTCAGCAGGAGAAATAAAATATGAAAAACTCCTGGAACTGCCGCCTCTGACCTGGAGAAGCTGCAAAATATGTAGAAAACAGGATGTTGCTAAATTGGGAAGACAGCCTTTAACAAACAGTCCATATGTAGTCTTCTGTCCTACATCAAAACATTGCCAGCCACAACTTGTATCTGAAACAAAAATGAGTCAAGACCTAGTTTTTACTGTGTTTTGTGGGCCGTACTCTGATCAAACCCTCTCTCAAGAGTTAATTCTGTAGTGGGGTTTAACTGTTACAAGAGGTCAGGGCTACATAACACCAGGAAAAAAATGGCCACAGCATTGTTTCTGATTTGTTAGCAAAACCAAGACCGAGTCTGTTCACTGAGTGTAAAACTTAACAGATGAGTTTGTGTGCCTTGATAAACTTACAGGAGGGCTCCTGTCAAATCTGTACAAGCCACGAACACTCAATACTCTTAATCATCAGATCAGTGCTTCTTCTGTGAAAATCCTCAAAATGTAAAAGCTTTGGCTAGTAGGTACTTCTGAAGATTTTTATTTTGACGGATTGATCTTCTCTAACACCAGACACAAACTGTCAGGGGCAGAGAAAAAAAAACCCATAAATCTTCAGTGGAAGTGTTTGTTTGTCCCAGGAAACAGACCACCTCTTCTATTGGTCTCCAGTGTATCCAAATCCATCAAAACATGACTTAGTCTTTTGGAATGAAGACTTGTCCTGGCACAGGACTAGTTCTTTAACACGTTCAATCTCTTGCTAAAAAACCCACAGAACATTCACTGGTCAAAGCACACATTTTATATTCTCTTAAACGCTTTTTACACGGTGGCTTCTTCTTACAGAGCAACTGTATGACATTGTCTGATGTCATAAAAATCTTTCCTTCAGAAAGACTTCAGAACTTATTATGCAAATAATAAATAAAAAGCAAGTTTTGTTTAGCCGCTCTCTACCCAGCAGCATTTTTACAGTTCTAGGAGAAAGATAATCTTATATTCAGAGGAGCAGCATGTTCCCTTTGTGCCATTTACTGTTTGAAATAATTCTGCATACTTGGACTTACTGACTTCTAAATATTTCATGATCACACATCAACAACTGACCAAATGTTTAACAAGTGCACAAATTGCTGACAATAAAAAGTTCTCAGTGAGGTGTAGACAAGACATCAAGTCTGATTAAAATAAAATGTATCTGTTCTATTAGATTGTTAGAGGTACTCAGTCTTGAAGTTACTGTTTACTCATAATCTTTGTACATCACAGAATCACAGAACATTAGGGCTTGGAAGGGACCTCGAAAGATCATCCAGTCCAATCCTCCTGACAGAGCAGGATCCCCCAGATCAAGTCACAAAGGAATATGTCCAGGTGGGTTTTAGATGTTTCCAGAGAAGGAGACTCCAAAACTGCCCCAGGCAACACATTCCAGTGCTCTGCCACCTTCACTGGGAAGAAGTTCCTTCTCACATTAATGTGGAACCTCCCACGCTTCAGCTTACACCCATTCCCCCTTGTCCCATCACTGGATGACACTGAGAAGAGCCTGGCTCCATCCTCCTGACACCCACCCTTTCCATGTTTATCAACATCAATGGAGTCACCCCTCAGTCTCCTTTTCTCCAAGAAGTGGACACAAGATTCCAGATGGGGTCTCAGCAGGGCAGAGGGGGAGGAGAATCTCTTTCATCTACTAACCACCCCCCTTCTAATGCACCCCAGGATGCCACTGGCCTTCTTGGCCACAGTGGCACACTGCTGCCTCAATGTTTATAAAGAACCAGCCTTAGCTAAAAGTTGACACATAACACCTTGGGGAATGTTTTTCCCCCACTGAAGCTGGTAAGCATTTACCAACTTAGTCTTAAGAGGGTTAAATTAGCCTGTCCTAACTGTGTTAGAGAATATTCTCTTTCAGCAGTAAAATCTCTGTGCATTAAATTATGCAAATAATTTAGGAAAAGTAATTTAGAATTGAGAGAAGCGGTTCCACAGCTACAAGCTGTGTAATTAGATCTGTACTCTGCAGTTCAAAGCTAGCTCTGGTGAACATAGCCCTAGTGCTAAAAGTGTCTGCTGCTGCTCTCCCGAAACCAAAGCTTTTAAATAATAAAAAATATACAAGAAAGGAGAAAGCAAATGTCTCGAGCTAGGTTACCTCCTCAGAATTTTCCTCAAGGATAAAAACAAAACAAACATTTCCACCA
This sequence comes from Rhinopomastus cyanomelas, assembly GCA_013400115.1. Classification (NCBI taxonomy): domain Eukaryota; kingdom Metazoa; phylum Chordata; class Aves; order Bucerotiformes; family Rhinopomastidae; genus Rhinopomastus; species Rhinopomastus cyanomelas. Next base: position 313,577 of record VXBP01001619.1, read on the forward strand.
AAGCCTTCATTTAAAATTCACAGCAGCAAGTGCTTGCATTCTCCAAGAGCTGCCTATTCCAGGTTGTCATCTTTCTAAAACATGTTAGTGCGTCACCAAAGCACTGAAAAATGTGCTATTATTCAAAATACATTTGAGAACTAGTACTTTTCTGTTATGAAAGACGTGTAACTAGATGCCAGTAGGACTTCTATTTTCTTTCAGTTAGAGAGAAAGAAATCGCACACCATATATACACGTAACAGGGGTGCCTAAAAACATCCATTAATATTTATGAAGAGGTACTTGAAATCCCCTGAAACACCTTTCTTCTGTCTTGGACAGTAAAGATGTTTGTGCTAATGTCTGGTACTGCAAAATGTGTCTTTCTGTCTCACGTTCTCTGTGGTAACTCCAAAATGAGGCATTCGTCTTTTTAGGAAGCACAGGGACTAAGGTATCCTTTCATCTTCCTATTAGAGTGGAATGCTCGGTACCTTTTACTTAACATCTCCCTTCGAGGAGAGAATGCTGAGGTTTTGCCACCCACTCTGCATCACAGCTGTCACAGAAACTACTACTGAAAATGAACAGTCAGGATCTATCCAACCACTTCCCCCATTATGGGCATCTTGAAACCTCCCCCACCTATTTTTACACAACTCAATTCCTAATGAGGTTTCAACACTTGTCGCCGAAGGAGCACCGACTGTATCTATTTCTGTTAAAAACATCATCCCTTACAGCTCGTTAAATAGAGATGTCTCCTAGACTAAGTACAACTCACTAATGCCTTCTATAAGCCTAAGAAATAATACCATGCTTTCTCTCCTGTATTGTTGTTTCTGCTGAACTGCCATGATACAGTTTGAAATTCCAGTGCCTATTATTTCACAAAATCACCAAACATTAGGGATTGGAAGGGACCTCAAAAGATCATCTAGTCTAATCCCCATGACAGAGCAGGATCACCTAGACCAAGTTGCACAGGAACACGTCCAGAGGGGTTTTAAACGTCTCCAGAAAAAAAGACTCCACAACCCCCCGGGGCAGCCCCTTCCAGTGCTCTGTCACCCTAGTGGGAAGAAGTTCCTTCTCATATTGATGTGGAATCTCCTGTGTTTCAGCTCACACTCATTGTCCCTTGTCCTATCATAGGATGACACTGAAAAGAGCCTGGCTCCATCTTCCTGAAACCCACCCTTTCCATATTTATCAGCATTAATGGGGTCACACCTCAGTTTCCTTTTTTCCACGCTGAAGAGACCCAGCTCCCTCAGCCTTTCTTCATTTGGGAGATGTTCCAATTCCTTCATAATCTTTGTGGCTCTGCACTGGACTCTCTCAAACATCTCTGTGTCTGTCTGGAACTGAGGGGCCCAGAAATGGACACAAGATTCCAGATGTGGTCTCAGTAGGGCAGAGTAGAGGGAGAGGATTTACTAACCACCTCCCTTCTGATTCACCCCAGTATGCCATTGGCGTTCTTGACCACAGTGACATATTGCTGGCTCATGGCCATCCTGCTGGCCACCAGGACCACTAGGTCCCTTTTTCCAAGACTGGTCTCCAACAGGTCAGTCTCCAACCTATACTGGTACCTGGGGTTGTTTTACCCAGATGCCAGACTCTACACTTGTCCTTGTTAAAGTTCATTCAGTGTCTCTCAGCCCAGCTCTCCAACCTGTCAAAGTCCCACTGAATGGCAGGATGAAAAGTCTGTTATGTACCAAGAATAAAAGAAGACAACACTTCTCACTAACACCTCTTGGTCACACAGAACCACACACAAAATCATTAGGGATTGGAAAGGACCTCGAAAGATCATCCAGTCCCATCCCCCTGCCACAGCAGGATCCCCTAGATCCAGTTGAACAGGAACATGGCCAGGAAGGTTTGAAACGTTTCCACAGGCAGCTCTGATTATACAAAGTCAGTAACCGCTCCTAGCTGTGCTCTTGAAATAGGATTCCTGACAATCCTGAGATGCACATCTTTAGGGGAAAAAGTTATCTTTCCGGTTCTGCCCAGTTTAAACTGCGCTGATCTACCAAAGCAGAAATAAAAGGGAATCTGAATGACAGCACAATACGAGAAGGAAGTCAAAGACTGCGTAATCTGAGCCAGCATGGAATGAGCTTTAAAGCACCTGATGAGAAGGAATGGATTTCTGAGGGGGGAAGCCCCAAAACACCCCCCAAAATCCATTAACTCTGGAGCCTGTGGCATTTCCTCTATTTGTTAACTGATCCTGACATCTTTAGAGGAAACTTCCTTGTTACAGAGGGTCAGTAATTCCTCAAGAAAAGTCACTGACACTCAGGAAATAACCTCTCTGCACTTTACAGCCTCCGAGGGAGCAGACTGTGACATTACAGAGCACGTGAATGGATCCTATCAATAAAAACCACCTGCGCTGTCCCCGTCACTGGAAATAAGGTGCTGAGACAGACAAGGGGCAGCAAAGATGAAAACAGATAGGAAAGGAAGGATTTCCGAATCGGCCCTTGATATAATCTTCAGGTATGTCAAGATCTCCTTTTACACTACAAAAATTGAAGCATTACTAAGCTGCCCACAGACTAGTTCTAATGAAGCAATTTATATGTCCTTCCTTTTCTACAGAACATGTGAACTGCAATTTTACTTACATGAATTTAAATACAAGATTACACTATATTTAAACAAAATTGATTAACTCAAAACAACAGCGAATAAATGTGTAATGACACATTTGCTAATCATTACTGGAATGCAATATATTTTTAACTCCTGATGTAACTGTTAATTGCTGCCTCTGATAATTTTTAATTATTCAAATCTATTACTTATGATCATTCCTATTTAAACAACAACTCCACAGAAGATAATTAAAACCAAATTATTTAACATAGCTCTTTATCTACTTATATTTCTATTCAGATATACCAGCTTTTACAGGTAATCACTCCTACTTAGTTTACAGAAATTTTTACTATTGCCATGTGCACTTGCTCATTTATCTTCTGTAATGAGACTACATTTTAAAGACATCTGTCCTATTGTTGTACTTTTAATGTGGAAATGTGTTTTTAACTTAAGATATGCCTACCGTGGCATTTCATGGTCACTACAGCTAAGGGTTCTCCCAGCACTCGCATCCCCAACATGCCCATCCCTTTCTGTAAGTTGAAGACCCAGCACAGCCTCAACCCTCATCAGCTCCTCAATAGCCTGCACTAGGAAGTTGTCCTGAATACACTTGGTTTTGGCCTGATGTATTGTCTGCCCAGCAGATATTGGGGTGATAACCTTCTCAGGAAGACATGGACTGTGAACACAAGGCTTCTAGTTGCCTGAAGAAGGCCTCATCTACTTTATCCCGGATCAGCAGGTCTGTGGCAAACTCCATCAGTGTTGCTCATGCCTCTGCTGGCTAATCATCCTCCTAAGCTCTGAGCTGGCTCATCATCCATCCCTTGGCAGAGCTCCAGGCACCCTGCCTGTGCTCTCGCATACAAAGCTGTCCTAGTCTGAACTTGCTGCAGAGCCTCTTTCTACCCACTGCAGCACTCAGCCATGTAAGCTAGTGCATGCCATCTCCGAATCCAGCATCGTCTCATCTCAGCAACTGGACACAGACCTTTTTGTTCAATATGTTGTGTGCAGTAGCACAGTGGCACTCACTTCTGCTCATGTACAACTCAACACTGTGTTTGCTGCCACTATTTAAAGAGATGCAGGGGTCTTTTCGTTCAAATTGATGGGTGAAACAGTTCTGCACCTACAATTTTGACATTAACCCCCTAGCATCAAAACAAGAGACTGATTATATCAGACCTTTACCCTGAAAAGCAGTCCAGGTTTATGTAGCAGCACTAATGGGAGGATGTTTCTGAGTAGAAAATACTTGCCCATACGAAATTTCATGACCTTTCCTTCATATCTACCTAGCAGTTATGGACATGTTCCACCAATGTAGTAGGAAGTTCTTTATTATTTTTTTTAATATTAATTTATCTGCAAGCACTTCTTCTTGTGATTTTGGTCTATTATCTTTTGCTCAGTTATGGAATCGATGCTTAAAAACAGGTTCTGGGCACTAAAGGAAACCTGTTTCAGGACAGTGTAACGGGGGTCTATGTGATCTTCAGTTTGCTTTTAACCAGCTATATGATAGAATGCAGAGGAAAAATGAATAGAGTGAAAATTGAATAATTTGCCTTCTACTTCAGCAAGAAAAACAAACAGTACTGATTCTACAGGTAGTAGAAATGACTCTGAATTTTAATTGACAGGATAGAAATAGAAATATCTATTCTTGTACAGAAAATGAAGCAAGAATAGCTGGTCTATTACTATGCAAATATGTCATTAGGCAGTGAACAATTGCATTTCTGCAGATGCCTGTGGACTTGAACAACAGTTATTATTCAAAATTAGAAGCAGCTTTTCACAGCATCTTTTTTTAGAATAGCAAGATCATGCAATAATGTGTTTCAGGCATTTCCCTTTGTCCTGTCCTGGCATTAACTATTTTGACTTTATACAACAAAATGTTCTACATTTTCATGAATTATATTTTTGACAAATATCAATCCATTGTAAGAGTTGGAATTTCTACTGTAATCTTCTGCTTCTAAAATGGTTTAAACATAACGTGTATCATCCATAGTATGGAAAAATAACCCTGCATAGAGTATCAGAGACGCATAGAATCATTAGGAATTGGAAGGGACCTCGAAAGATCATCTAGTCCAATCCCCCTGACACAACAGGATCACCTAGACCAAGTCACACAGGAACATATTCAGGCGGGCTTTAAACGTCTCCAGTGAAGGAGACTCCAGAACCTCCCTGGGCAGTCCGTTCCAGTGCTCCTTCACCCTCACCGTGAAGAAGTTCCTTCTCAGATTTATGTGGAACCTCCTGTGTTCCAGCTTACAACCATTGTCCCGAATCATAGAATCATTACGGATCGGAAGGGACCTCGAAAGATCATCTAGTCCAATCCGCCTGCAACAGCAGGATCACCTANATATACTTCATTACATTTCTCTCTGCCCAGCTCTCCAGTCCATCTAGGTCTTGCTGAATGGCAGCACAGTCTGCAGGGGTGTCAGCAACACCACCCAGCTTTGTGTCATCAGCAAACATCAGTGTTCATGCTGGAGAAGATACCAACCCCCACCTCTCTACACCCTCCCTTCAGGTAGCTGTAAAGAGCAATAAGCTCTCCCCTCAGCCTCTTTTTCTTCAGACTGACTAGCCCAAGCTCCCCCAGCCACTCCTGATCAGACCTGTCCTCCAAGCCCTTCATTGGCTTTGTTATCCTTCTCTGGACCCACTCCAGCCTCTCCATGTCCTTCTTGTATTGAGGTGCTGAAAACTGACCCCAATACTCAAGATAAGGCCTCACTAGTGCCCAGTACAGGGGGAGCAATGCCCTCTCTATTTCTACTGGCTGCACTATTGCTGATGCACTATTTTTTGTAGTTTTTTTGATTCACAGAAGGATGTAAAAGGGATGTTTCTGGTCTACAGAAAATCAGTGTGAATCCCTGAATACAAATCTGTAGACATGATAGAGTGTAAATACAGTCGTGTGAGTATAAATTAGCAGAAGGCACAAGAATGTAGCATTTAGGCATCTACCTAGCAAAAAAAGGGTGAGTTATTGTACACATAGCTTGTTATAGCATCCAGTTCCAGGAATTCCCTCAACTGTTCTTATAGGCAGCTGTCAAGTTATTAAATGTTTAAAGCCAAGCTGATTTCACCAGAAAATATAAATTTAGGAAAACAATACTTCCATACTGTTTGATGGTAATGTAAACATCTTGTGTATAACATTTTCTGAAGCATAGATCCTACACAGTACATGAATATAGTATTTTCAATTAAAGTAAGACATCAAGTTTTATTTATTCAGACCAAATGTGATTTTTAAGTACTATATCCTCATAAATTGCAAAAGGCATTTTGTGGAAATGCCTTTTGGAAATGAAGGGCATAAATAAATGATGAAGATGCAGAACATAGGAGCAGCTCACCGTCACTAAATTAGTTTGTCTGGGATTTTGCTAAAGAAACCACACACGCAAATGGTCCCTAATTGTACAAAACATGCAAAAGAAATTCTACTGAAAAGTCTCCAAAGATTTTAAGCTTTAATTTAATCAGGCGACACAGAAATAACATCTACAGAGGTCCGCCACAACCCAGCTATCCTGCTGGACCATTTTACCTCCTGTATTGGTGTGTACTTTTTATACACCTGATACAAGAGTGGATACGTAAGAAACAGGAGAAACACATGCACATATGCATCTGCAAATAAGCCACAACAGGTGAATGAAGTAGAAGCATTCCAAAGAGATCACAGAATAACAGAACATCAAGAATATGAAGAGACCTTGAAAGATCATCTAGTCCAATCCCCCTGACACAGCAGGATCACCTAGATCAAGTGACACAGAAACATGTCCAAAGGAGTTTTAAACATCTGCAGAGAAGGAGATTTCAAAACCGCCCTAGGCATCTCATTCTAGTGCTCCGTCACCCTCACTGAGAAGTTCCTTCTCATATTGATGTGGGACCTTCTGTATTCCAGCTCACACCCATTGCCCCTTGTCCTATCATTGGAAGCCACTGAGTAGAGCCTGGCTCCATCCTCTTGACACCCATCAATTTCATATTTAAAAACATTAATGACGTCACTCCTCAGTCTCCTTGTTTCCAAGCTCAAGAGACCCAGCTCCCTCAGCCTTTCCGCATCAATGAGATGTCTCACTCCATCATCTTTGTGGCTCTGTGCTGGACTCTCTCCAGCAGTTCTGGACCTTCTGGACCTGAGTGGCCCAAAACCGGACACAAGATTCCAGATGTAGTCTGGGCAGAGTAGGGGGGCAGGAGGACTTCTCCTTCCGTCTACTAATCACCTCCCTTCTGATCCACCCCAGGATGCCGTTGGCCTTTTTGGCCACAGTGGCACATAGCTTGTTCATGGCCATCTTGCTGGCCACCAGGACCCCCAGGTCCCCTTCTCCTACCCTGCTCTCCAGCAGGTCAGTCTCCAATCTATACTGGTACCTGGGGTTGTTCTTGCCCAGATGCCAGACTCTACACTTGCCCTTGTTATAGCTCATCCAATTTTTCTCCACCTAACTCTCCAGCCTGTCCAGAATTATAAACCCTGACACTTAAACTCTTTAGGCTTTAAGATGGAAGCCTAGAAAGAAAGCCCTGTCTAGATAGAGCATGCAGGTTAACAAATCCAGCAACTTTTCAGAGGGATTTGGCCAAAGTGCGCTAACAACGCTCTTTCTCCCAGGCAAAATACTGGGCAAGCTTAATTCTCAAGGCACCAAGTTCTAGAGAGTCCTCTGAAGGTAATGCTGTTTTATTAAATCTTATCTTATGACACAGCCATAAAAGCATTGTCAACATTTGCAGTAACTAAGACTATTAAACTTTTATCTTTGCACAGCTTCTGCAACCAAATAACAGCTGGAAAACTGATAATAAAGAAATTTAATCCATCATTTTTACAGATGAAATTAATAACTGTCGAATTCATTGCTGACAATGTAATGTATGAGATTTAAAATAACTGCTCGGTGTTTCTTTTCTCGTTTAAGATAGCACCGTAAGAAAACCAGGATGACACATCTTAGCACTGCACAGTTAAAGTCCATTATTGTAAATAAAGAACGGTTACAGACAAAGTGAATCTTTTATGTGATATACACGGCACAGAACCAGTTGGATTATACAAATGCAAGTGTGATCTCTTTCTGGTCTGTGACATCAAAAATCTTGATTTGAAAGAATAAAGTATTTGCAAATCTGGGCCAGGTGATGCGTAGGATTATTCCAGAACTTATGAAACACAGCTCCTTGATGTTATTTGTAATGAGCTAAACGCGGAACAGTGGTACAGAACATTACAATGAAGTGCACAAGTTCTAGCTAATAAAGCAAGCATAATCTCCAGAAAACTGCTTAACCATCTAATACATAAACAAATTTAAAATTTGAAGAGTGTATGTGTCTGTACTCTACACCTTAAAAAGAATCCAAATTTCACTGTAGAAGGTACAAGGGAAAACCTGTCATAGGTAAATCAGATGCACTTGAGGCAGTACTGTAAAAGCAAAACGCCGAGGCAGAAGCAGCCAGTGAAACCTAAGAAATTAACTTCTAATCGGAAAAGCAAAACCTCAGTTACCAGCAAGATGCTCTCTCCACTCAGTTAACCAGGGTTGTTAAAAGCACAGGAATACTACTACTGTGTTTGTTTTTGGATGGTGTGGTGAGGTTGTCACTAAGCCAATTAGTGTTTCAAAAGTTCAGGCTCTTTGCAACAAGTGACCCAGCATATTTGGCCACCAGGATAGCTGTTCTTTGTGTATTGGAACGACTTCTTGGAAGGGCACAATGTCTCCTTTGTGTGCTAACAGCTTGAACCTCCTTGTCTGCACAGGTAGCAAGGTCAATGAGACCCATGGAAAGGTAGCAGAAATTCCACTGAACAGTCTGAAAACAGCGAGCTCAGCAACAAAAGGAACTTTCAAGATGTTTCACTGGGTACCAGAGCTAGTGTTGGAAAAGTTAAAGCTGACACCGTGTCATCTCAGTTACACAGGAAACCCTCAACACCTGTGGGAAAACGGAGACATTAATTGTCTTTAAAAATGAAAAGGTATTTTGGAAGACAGGAGAATGGCAAAGGCAGTCCAGGGTGAAAACTGGAAAGAGCAGCCAAAATGGCAAATGAGTAAAATGCAGTGGTTAAGGAACTGGGCTGTCTGCAGTATCATTTGCAGAACCACTACTGGTGACTAGAAACAGCCATAGTCACTGTGGTGCAGTGATAATTTTTGATGACTGAGCTTTCACCTGGTTTTCAGGGGAACAGGGTCCCAAAAGATAAATACTGGCAAAAATACTCTCCTTACAACTAACTGTGGCATCATGTTCTCCTGTGAGTGATTCCAGATCAAAGAGTCTGTGGCTTATTAATAGGTGGAAATGAAATTCCGAAAGCACAAATCAGTCCAAAAGGATCTAACATCTATCAGAACACAGTATGTATGAGATGCTACATGAAAAATAAACATTCCTCAGCTAATACTGAGCTCAGGACTGTGCCAAGAAAAGAGACTTAACAGAACTAGAGGTCTTCACTGAAAGCAGCCTGAAAAAGTAGTGTCTGACAGAGAAACCTCCTAATGATGATCTGCATTGTTGGGAATTGTACAAAAAGAGCACCCTGACTCAAAAAGCACATTTGGGACATTTTCTGATCTTAATTCTTCTGTCACAATAGAAAGTTTCTGTAACAAAAGCATTAGAAAACTCAGTGGGGCAACCCATCTACCATTGTGTCTTCCTTCAAGTTAAACAAGAGCTGAATTTGGTCTAAAGACAAACGTTATAGTTTAAGTTGTATTTGGTAATTCAAAGTGAAGCCTACAAATGAGATATCTCATTAGTTTGAGCAGATGGATGTAAATTAAAGGCTGAATCACCAACTCTTAATTTCCCAATAGCCAGGAAGGGCTTGAAGTCATGCAGAGGATGACTGTTGAAAAATCAACATTAAAAGCTCCTCTCCATCTGTCAAAACACATGCCTGTAGAATGCAACTGCCTCCTACCAGCCATAGTCTTGAAAAATGAAAACACTCGCGCATCATTAAAACACACCAACTGATAACTGCACTCAAGCATCACACACACCATAACCTACCACGTGACAGGTTCTGTATGTCGTCCAGAAGAGTAAATTAAGTGGTTCTTGCATGGCAGAACTCTTTGCAAATGGGTTAAGAGAGCAGTAGAAAAATAAACCATGTTTAATTTCATTTATGAAGGTATTCCAAAGGCAGTGGTAAAGAAGCTTAAAGCAAGACTGGGAAACATTGATGGCTGCAGGAAGTGGGACGTAAACCCATAGAACTTTAGAAAAGGTAAAGCTTTTCTCTTGGATTTTCCTGTTTCTTTCCTGTGCTTCTGAATAAAGCAGTACAGACAGGGTTTTTGCTCTCTGGAGCACTGCTGAAGAGATCTGTGCCTCTCACTCAGCCTGAATAGTGGTAAAATACAAAAAACCTGTGTTCCAAATCCCATACAGATACACAATTGCTGTGGAATTCAAAATATTGGGGGTGGGGGGAGAGGAAGGTGTGAACTCCTCTTTCTAAGTGCATTTAAAAAGAAGTAGAGCTTAGTTAAGAAGCAAGCAAACTTTGCACACATAAGTTGTAAATAAACACAGGTTTCAAGGACAACAGAAGCTATCAAAGGGGACAGACGTGAATGTAACAGCCTATGGTGAATATGGACACAAGCAAATGGAATTAAAAAAACTGAGTCTATCAATAGAAGGTGATAAGTTTAGAAGATCAAATAAGACCAAACTTCAAATGCTTAAAATTTACAAGGACACTAAAGAAATACCTCCTATTAGTTTTCCTAAAGTCTCCTCACAGAATCACAGAACATTAGTGATTGGAAGGAACAGATGTCCAGTCCCCCTGCCACGGCAGGATCACCTAGATCAAGTCGCACAGAAACAGGTCCAGGAGGGTTTTAAATGTCTCCAGTGAACACTCTCCAGCAGTTCTGTGTCTGTCTGGAATGGAGCAGCCCAGAAGTTGACACAATACTCCAGATGCGGTCTCACCAGGGCAGAGTAGAGGGGGAGGAGGAGGACTTCTCTCCATCTACTAAGCACCCCCTTCTAATCCACTCCAGGATGCCATTGGCCTTCTTGGCCACAAGGGCCTGTTGCTGGCTCATGGTCATCCTGCTGGCCACCAGGACCCCCAGGTCCCTTTCTCCAGCAGGTCAGTCCCCAACTTATACTAGCACCTGGGGTTGTTCTTGCCCAGATGCCAGACTCTACACTGCCCTTTTTATAATTCATTAAATTTCTCCCCGCCCAGCTCTCCAGCCTGTCCAGTTCTTGCTGAATGGCAACACAGCCTGCTGGGGTGTTGGCCACTCCTCCCAGCTTTCTGTCATCAGCAAACTTGCTGACAGTGCGCTCTAGTCCCTCATCCAAGTCATTAGTGGATATATTGAACAGTACTGATCCCAGTACTGACTCTTGAGGAAGATGATACTGTGTATGGAGCAAGCATCTCTATGCAGACAGCAGTATGTGTGTGACTTTTTCCCCCACTTTTTAAACATCTACAGCTGGATTGTAGATGGGACTGATCCTTTGTCACAGCTTATTGTGGAAAGGAAAATCTGATTTAAAGAAGTGGTACAATACTACATGCTGTACTCTACAATGAGCTGATGTGCTTGATTCTGTATCAAAGACTTTATCACATTGCTTGTTACAGAGTCACAGAATCAAANTGTCTATAACTATTAAGGTGGTTGTCTATAACTATAACTAAGGTGGTTGTAGTCAGGCAGGGGTTGATCTTTTCTCCCTGGCCACTGGAGACANGTAACGTTCATTTCCGGATATGAATTTTGTTTACATAAGTACCAAACCTGATATTTCTAAATACTCTGATGAATAGTCTGCTGTAACTAGACTAGCTCTAATCAGACTAACTGTGTTGTCAGATGGAGAGAGACTTGGGGGTACTAGTGGACAGCAAACTTAACATGAGACAGCAGTGTGCCCAGGCGGCCAAGAGGGCCANGACATGATCTAGATGTTAGGTTTACTTGGTTTATTTGGATTTAGGTTGGACTGGATGATCTTTAAGGTCTTTTCCAACCTTATCATTACTGTGATACTGTGATACTGTTAGATGAGTATCTAACAGAGTTCTGCAACATGGCAAAACAAACATTTTCAAGAAAAAAAAAAGTGTCTGATATTTACCGTAAGAGGAATTAAATTAGCAAACACATTCTCTAGCCACGGTAGGCTGCAGACCTGGGAATGTGTGGTTGGAAAGTTGCAGGTCATGAAAGAACCTGGGGGTGTTGTTTGACATTTTGCTGAACGTAAAGCAGCAGTGTGCCCAGGTGGCCAAGAAGGCCAATGGTATCCTGATGTCTATTAGAAATATTGTGGTCAGCAGGACTAGAGAGGTGATTGCCTGCCTGTATTGGCACTGGTGAGGCTGCACCTCAAATACTGTGTTCAGTTCTGGGGTCCTCACTACATGAAAGACATAGAAGTGCTGGATCATCCAGAGGAGGACAGTGAGGCTGGTGAAGGGTCTGCAGCAGAAGTCCTGTGAGGAGCACCTGAGAGAGTTTGGGTTGTTTAGCCTGAAAAGACTAAACCTGCTCCATCTGGGTGCAGTGTCATGGGAAAATAAGTTGTGGGAGTGATTCAGGAGCAAAATAATAACAGGCAGATCAATTAAGGCCTCTGTCTTACAGTGGAGGAGAACGTCAGACTTGAATATCCACTGCAGAAACCTCAATTATAAAGCTAAACGAAGGACTGCTTCGTATGAAAGAAAACAAACAGCAAACCTCAGGACATTTCAAACGACAGATGCTGAGCAATTCTGCACCAGGTTTTGAACCCTACACATTTCTCATCCCTCAGTCTCTAAAGTGGAACACTGGAACTGGAAACATATGGGAAAGCTAAGAATAATACACCAGTGCTGTGTTTTGTTCTTTTTTAATCATTAAATCTACCTAAGTGTCAGGTCTCAAAAGCTCTGACCTACTTTGCCTTGTCATTTGAAAGAGGCAACATGAATACACATTAATTACTGTAAGGGATATAGAAAGTAATGGGAATTTTCACCTGAGGTAGAACGTAACCTTGTTTAGCCTGTTCAGATTATTCTTGCCTGCTGTTTCCAGAAAGTGCTTTCAAGATTAGGGATGACCTCCACATTTCAAAATTAAAAACTATAGTAAATTCGTAGTCCATTGCTATGAGAACTGAGACTCATTTCTTTACCCGAGTTCTGAAAGTAAACCTAAGCAAAACATCAATACCTGGTGTCCAGCCATTATTTGCTTCAGCAGATTTTGACCACGTACTTCATCCGTGAGATTCAACTGCTGCACCTAACAACAGGCATCATACTTCATATCAAAATACTTTCTATCTTTATGCATATTCTACTCCTTATAAATCAAGTGACAGTGATGCAAGAAAGAAGGATGTGATCATGCAATTAAATTCGTCATAAAATCTCATTTTGGTAGTCCTAAATTTACAAACAGAACACAAAAATAAGTACTTAAAATAAGAGTGGGGACAGCGGATAGAAAACGTATTACGTGACTCCCATGAGTTTTTTTTAATGGCCAGAGATATAACCTGTATTCTGTATCTGTTTCACATTGAAGAATCTTCTATAGGAGAAAGGGACCTGGGGGTTCTGGTGGCCAGCAGGATGACCATCAGCCAGCAATGTGCCCTTGTGGCCAAGAAGGCCAATGGTATCCTGGCGTGGATCAGAATAGGGGTAGTTAGATTGAGAGAGGTTCTTCTTCCCCTCTACTCTGCCCTGGTGAGACCGCATCTGGAGGATTGTGTCATCTTCTGGGCTACTCCATTACAGACAGACACAGAACTGCTGGAGAGAGTCCAGTGCAAGAGCCATAAAGGTAATGAAGGGAGTGGAACATCTCTCTGACAAGAAAGGCTGAGGGAACTGGGTCTGTTGAGCTTGGAAAAAAGGAGACTGAGGTGTGACCCCCATTAATGCTGATAAATATGGAAAGGGTAGATGTCAGAAGGATGGAGCCAGGCTATACTCAGTGTCATCAATAATAGGACAAGGGGCAACAGGTGTGAGCTGGAACAGAGGAGTTTCCACCTAAATATGAGAAGGAACTTCTTCATGGTGAGGGTGGCATGGCAGCGCTGGAACAGGCTGCCCAGGGGAGTTGTGGAGTCTCCTCTAGAGATGTTTAAAACCCGCCTGGCCATGTTCCTGTGCAACTCGATCTAGGGAATCCTTCTGTGGCAGGGAGATTGGGCTGGATGATCTTTCGAGGTCCTTCCAATCCCTCATGTTCTGTGATTCTGTGTGATCTTGATGAAATATCCATTTAATACATCACATTACCTAACAGTAAGTCCTTCTTGTTGGTAATATACAAATTGTTTTTACAACGCAGATAATCCATGAAATGACTGATTGTCAGCTTTTTTGCCATGGAGAACAGAAATAGTTGTGTCATGCACTGGGAACAGAGAGTATCCCATGTACTAAGTTTCCAATTATGGATAAATGGAAGATTTCATGAAGGCTCCAAAATACAGAGTTCAGCTCAAAGTTTGTTCTTTAAGCTACGCTAAACATATTTTTTCTATTTCTTTAGTGCCTGACAATACAAATAGGCATGTATTTCCTTGAATGCACCTCAGAATTAAGGTTTTGACAAGTAAAAGAAATAAATTAATGAAGTTTAAAATCAGAGCGATCACTCCATTCTTCATGTTCTATAGCCAAACTTTGTGACAACCAGAAATGCTTTACAAGACAAAAGCCTGCACAAAATCACCGATGAAAATGTATTACTTCAGCCTGGAGACGAGAAGGTCTGAGATGAGCTTTCCAATATCTGAAGGAGGCCACAAGAAAGCTGGGGTAGGACTTTTTACATCGGTGTGTGGCTAGAGGACAAGGGTTACAGACTTGAAGAGGGGAGATTGAGGTTGGACATGTGGAACAAATTCTTTCCTGTGAGGATGGTGAGATGCTGGAACAGGTTGCCCAAGGAAGTTGTGGCTGCGCGTTCCTGGAAAGTGTTCAAGCCCCTGTTGGATGGGCCCCTGAGTAACCTGATCTAGTGAAGGTGTCCCTCCCTCTTCAGGGGGTTGGAACTAGATGATCTTAAGGTCTCTTCCAATACTGGCCATCATATGATTCTGTGATTCTACAATTCATACTTGGAGTCACCTACGACAGTGGAAAGTTGAAAGTCACAGCTTTAGAGGGAAGAGAAGAATGTTCCTACTTGGAATTGTACAAGTATAGTGAGAAAAAGAAAAGATAATATCAACATTTGTGGAGGAGAGAAGGAGCCCGTCTAATTATTCTGAGCATGAGGTTAGCATTTAAATTAATAATTTTATCAAATAATAACAAGAGAAAGTTTTTAAGGACAAATAGATAGGGCATAGCTACACACGTGGACAATACATACAAACACGTACCTACACCAAGAGTAACTTCATGCATTCTTTGCATTTAGATCTAAAGAGGAAAACATGCAGAAATAATGATAACTGACAGTAAAGTACCTGACATTAACGGATCTCTGACTCAGGCAGCCAACCTTCAGTCTTGGTCCCATATGCTCCATGAGTTTCCACATACAGAGTTTTAAGAGCTTTCCTGGCTAACTTCTGTGCATAGTATCTACACCATGCTGTCCTTGCTTTTGAAAGCTTGCCTACAGCTTGCATGCAATTCCACAAATTACTAGTCAGCTCTCATTTTTTTGGAGGTTTTTTTGGATGAAGGATGTCAGAAAATGGAGTCAAAGCATCTGCCTAAAGTAATTAACAGCCTGCTACCTCCTTGCAGCTCGTCAGTGGGGATAGAGATACAGCAGTGACTGTACTTGCTGATGTGCTGCAAGAACTGTGTCTCATTTTGGGGGTGCTTTTCATTGTTCTTCCCTCTTGTATAGGCCAGAATGACAATGATATTGGCAATAACTTGGCAACTTTAGCATTAATATTATCCTGAACAGAATTCTTTTTCAGAGGGGCTTAACACTCTTCTTTTGTTTGCCATAAAATACATAACTTTGACTGCAAATTGCTTTTTACTTTCTGAAATCTGTGATGACATTCTTTTGGAAGGCAAAAACTCCTGGCTGTGGTATTACCCAAACAGTTTGCCAAGTAGTCACACACCAGACAGTAACTACTATCTCCCAGTATTTCCTCATCTCCTCAAATGTTGGTGGTTGTTTTTTTTTTTATAGAAAACTTACCGAGGTTTTTAATATTTTCAATTTTTATAGTTTTACTTGTATAACTGATTGTTAAATCAGATGTACATTCTAAAGCGAGTGTGGCTCATTCCCTTTTCCATACCACTTACTGGGAATAAACTAAATATTCAAATCAAGTATCAGGAAAAGAAAAGCAACAGCAATTAACAATGAAGGTACTTGGAACAGTGGATGAAGGTTAAAATATGCAAATCGTGGTAAGCGCCATATGGTAAACTGTTCTGCTGTGTATAGACTTGAAATGGCTCCTTACAGTTGTAAACTGTTTCTTTCCCACACTGCACACAGCATGAACTACTTCAATAAAGTAGTAAGACAGACCACACCCATTTTTACCAAAAAGCAAAAAAATGCTGTTATCACTTGAATATGAAATCAGATTTGGATGACTTTTTCTGTTTTCTATTAGTTAAATCATAGCACAAAAAGATCATTTAAATATAGTATAAATAAACTGTAATTATCAGATCACAGAACCACAGAACATTAGGGATTGGAAGGGACCTCATAAGATCATCCAGTCCAATCCCCCTGCAACAGCAGGATCATCTAGATCGAGTTGCACAGGAACATGTCCGGGGCGGGTTTTAAACATCTCTAGACGAGACTCCACAACTCCCCTGGGCAGCCTGTTCCAGTGCTGCCAAGCCACCCTCATCATGAAGAGGTTCCTTCTCATATTTAGGTGGAAACTCCTCTGTTCCAGCTCACACCTGTTTCCCTGACCGTCCTCCTCCCGTGCCCACAATAAGGGAGTGTACTTACGCTGTGGTGCACGTAGGCTATTCCAGCCAGTAGACACAGGACATCACATCAGGGATCGCCAGATAAAGCGATGGACTTGGGGTCACCTGGACATAGCAACAGGAAGCAACACAGGAGATAACTGTCTGGTGAAAGCATCTGTGGAGGCATCCCTAAGGTTGGGAGTGTCAGCCTTTTAAACAAGCTCCGGATTGGTGCTCAATGGCATTAAGTGACTGGCCCATTGACTACGCATGCTTGATCAGGTGTGAACAATTTGGCAGATGCAACAGGTTTAACTGATTACAACAGGTTCCTCCAGCCACATACATCCAGTATCCTCGTATGGTTAAGGAGGAACTGAGATATTCCTACACTTAGCAGCACAAAATATTGAGAATTAATATAGAAATAAGACAGAAAATGAGGTACAATTACACTAGAAAGACATGCATCATAGCACTTCTCCCAGTTGTTTCATGCATACAGCAAATTCACACTGCAGGCTGAAGTCCCATGTCTGCACATCATCACATGCATATACAGAGTTTTGCTTATTCTTTTAATTATACACAGTATTACACAAGCAGCAGTTACACACTCAAAATTACCTGAATATGCAACCCCATAGTGTATTTTTTCATTCTCTCTGTGATTATAATTAGATTTCAATTATTCATCTACTACTCATCTTTCCAAACGCTGTAAAGACTCGATTTTCCACAACACCTCTTAGAATTCCAACACATTTTTAGAGCAGTGGTCTGCATACATTCTTCAACTAAGTTTCTGATTTCCCTTACAGCATTTAGATAGTTTGCTCTCAGATGCCTCTAAAGAAAAGCAAGTCTTGATATTGTACAGATGCCCTTCGTACATACAGCCCATTCCAACACGCTGGATCACTCAACATTTGCTCCTAGAGGTCCCAATTAGAGATTATACCTTCATCTGTGACCACATAGCCTGAAACTGCAGTAAAATTTACTGAAAAGCTTTTGTATGGCAGTTATTTATTTACATTCCCTCTCACTGTCTGTCAGCACGCATCTAAGCGAACTGTTTTCTTCACTACCCTACACTTTTCACACATTCTCAAACATTTCATTTTTCATGTGTGTTTAATTATCTCAGCAAATACACAAGCGTTGTGTGGAATGTACAAGGCTTCCTTTGAAAAACAGAACTGTCACAGTATTTGCACAGAATTCTCTTTGAAAGCTGCACTGTATTTTATTGATTGGAGGTTACACTGGAAGTAAGAAATAAAATTGCCATAATTATATTTAATTGACATATCTAATTACTGTAGCTGGCTTGTGGAGAATTGACAGCATGTTCACCGTACACATTTGCAGAATACAGTCATCATACCATGAAATACAGAAAAAATAAATGGGAGACAGCTATCCTGCAGTGATTTCCACACTCAAGCATCTCCTACACTTACACCGTAAATGGAAAAGGATCAGGTATAGGAAAGTGCCTCTCTCTCACAGCACAGTCATTTTCTTCCTAATATGTTTTAAGATTTGCATAACATCTCATTACGTTACAGCTGCCACTTGCGAGCGCAGAGATAAAACTCTCTTATCTGACTTCTGAAGTTCTTAGTGACCTTTGTAATCTTGGCAGCCTTCCTGCTTCCATGTATTAAAATATCAGAGTCACGGGATGAATAATAATCAAGCTGGGAAGCGTGTCCCTGATTGTTCGACTCGAGCACAAAATGAAGGGAAGCTGAGACATTTACATGTTCTAGTCTTTGAAGAACTGTCCGTTGGTTAGAAACTAATCTGATACTCAGATGACACAGGATTACTGCAACGCACCCTCCACAGTTACTCTGTGTGCTCCTCTGGACCTGCTCCAGCCCCTCAATCTCTTTCTTGAAGTGAGGGGTGCAGAACTGCCCCCAATACTCGAGGTGAGGCCTTACCAGTGCCCAGTACAGGGGGACAATTTGTCCTGCTGGCCACAGGACTATTGCTTATCCAAGCCAGGATGCCATTGGCCTTCTGGGTCACCTGGACACCCTGCTGGCTCCTGTTCAGGCAGTTGTCACCCAGTACTGCTAGGTCCCTCTCTGCCAGGCTGCTCTCCAGCCACTCATCCCCTAGTCTCAGACTCAAAAGAGCTATGTCTTTCCCATCCTATAAAGCAGAAGAAAAAGAAAGGGGGGGAAGAAGAAATGCCTATAATATTTAAAGAAGAAAAAGAATTAAAGGTGCTTCAAAATGACCAAAAGGAAGTCTTTTAGAATGTTTTACTAGCATTTACTCATTTATTGATATCTTTTATTACTATTTAATAAAATAATTAAGAATTTGTTGATCAGTCCACATAGGTTATAATTTTTCTAGTTTTAGGAACAGAAGTGGAAACACGAGTAAAACTGCAAAGTCCAAAGTACATAGTAAAAATGCAACTACTAGTACTGTTTTGAAGATTCTACATAGGACATTATTTACAACTTGAACGTTCTGCACAGAATGCATTTGTTACTAGGCAACCATCTAGTTAAGTAATTTTATAAATGAGTTTTACTCTGCTTCCAATGAACCCTGAAAATACTGTGATCTCAGTCCTCCATTTAGAGCACATTTTAAAATCTAGAGGTACTGAAAAAATGTAGCCATGCAGAAAGCACTGTTAGAAGCCATATTATTCTGCCTCAGCTAAACATTAAGTATGCAATACTTTACCTCAAGCAGTGGCATTAGGAAAATACCTATTAAAGAGATTTCTGAGCTCTGCACAGGACTGTGTCAGGCTTTCTTGAACGACAATACGACTTTTCTTGCTGTGCTTACTGTTTTGTTCTCAAACTAAGGAACAAGAGGAAATACGAACCCTTCTGCAAATACAAATCTTTCTACAAATCAGTGTAACTGCTTGAGCCTATCATGATCAAACTTAAAATATATGGCAATAGCTATCACCTTTTAAAATCTGTATTACCAAAAGGGAGAAATTGTTCAATATCAGTAACGAGACACAGCTTGCAGAATGACTTCCTTACATCACTTGTGTGCAAAGTAATAAAAAAGCTTATGAAGAGTAATTTAAATACCTGGTACCTACATTTGCCAAACAAATTGAGATTAGGATTTGTTTTAAAAAATCATCTAGTTTTAAAAAAGTCATTTTTACACAACTGCAAGGTTGTCAGGAGAGAGAACAAAACAGCTCTGGACTCGTGTAAGCCATTAGACACACAGCTGTGCAACAAACCATTTAAAAATATCACAGAACAGCAAATAACCATGTATTAAATTTATCACAAGCTGATGCACTGACAGATTCTATAGAGGATGTCTAATTGAAAAGCAGCTATTAAAAAGGGATGCCTCTAATTGCTTTCAGTAATTTCATCAATGATATGCTGTAAATAAAAAATAACTGGTGACGAGAAGAATAGGTGATTGGCAGAATTAATATAACTGATACAGATAAATCTAGGCTGATGGAGCCATTCAACCTAACTTTGTTTTAATTTAGCTCATTCTAAAACAGGCCACAGCTGCAAAACAGGACAACATTCTCAGTAAACCTTCTTGCAGCAATTCTGCAGCAGCTATGAAGAGGTTTGTCTGGGGAGTTAATCAGCAGCATCTGAATGCAAGCTCCAAAGATTATGTGTTAGCAAATTAAGTGCGTTCCATTCTTGGAGGTACAAAAAGGATAGAATTGAGTAAAACCTCTGCATATTCCACAACTGCAACTAACTCAAAAGTTTTACACTCAGTTTTGCTTGTTTTTTAAACAAACAAAATGGCAAATGAAGGAAGTCCCATGAAAAAAATCCCCACACACCCATAGCTGAAAACAAAAAGGATACTGTCCAAGGTTTCAGGAAGTTTGTTTTATCCTGCAGTAGAAAATTCTAAGAAATTTGATCTGCCTATATAAGAGGCAAAAGACAGGTATCAGTCACAGAATCACAGACTTGTTTAGGCTGGAAGAGACCTTTAGGATTGTTGAGTCCAACCATTAACATAACTACCAAGCCCACTGCTGAACCCTGTCCCTGAGCTCCAGATCTCCATGACTTTGAAACACATCCAGGGATGCTGATTTGACCCCTTAACTGAGGAGCCTGTTCCAAGGCGTGATGACCCTTTCCATGAAGACATTTTTCCTAAAGTCCAATCTAAACTTCCTGCAGTGCAACTTGTGACTCGATAAAATGAGGAATCACATGGAAAGCCAATGCCATTCAGGTCCCAAGAGACACATAGAGGAACTATAGTGGGCTACCCTTAGATACAAGGTGTGCAGCCCTTAGATACAAGGTACCCAGCTCTAATCCACTGTTTTGAGTCACTAGCTATCAGCCTTGTCCTTTTTTTTCCTAATAGCTCCAAATTTCTTAATCAAGAATGCGATTCCAAGCACATAAAGATTTGTAATTTTATAACAATTTGCCATTTTGCTTTGGGTGACAAACCTGTGAACTTGTTTGCTTCCTATTTCTGATAAGGAGTTAAAAAGGGAACCAAAAAGGCAGACAAAAATAGGTAGAGGAAGGAGTAAGAAACTAGAGTAAATGGAAATGTTTTTAGAGCAAGCAAAACTACATAAGGGTTGAGCAGGAAGGTTTCTTAAATCAGATGTCATTTGGAAAGAAAGCTCAGAAAGGAAACATCAGAAATTCCAGGGAAGGAGAAGTACTCCAGCACAGCATGACCCCTGCAGCCATGGCCGCCTTGGATCTCCACATCCCCATCAAGCCCCTCCTCGTTGACGAGTACAAGGTACAGCAAAGCATCAGTCCTCTTTCACTCCTCTGGCATCTACAGGAGGAAGTTCTCACCAACGCACTCCAGGAACCTCCAGGATTGCTTGTCCTGTTGTGTTGTCCCACCTATTATTTATCTGTAACTTTGTTATGTAATACAAAACCCTAAAGCAATGGAAACAAACTTGAAGAATGAGATTGTGATGAGAACAGTACTTTTGTGCCTAAGCTGTGGTTCCCATAAATCTGCAAAATCTTTTCCTATCACTTTTATTTAATTTATTATTCACGGATTTGAGAGAAGGCAGCCAGACGACTGTATCATTTCAGTATAATACTTGCTAAGCTTTTCTTGTTCAAATACCCGTAAGCAACAGTCATCAAAATCTCAGAATAATTATAACAAAATAATACAGTGCCCTTTAAAAGCAGTCAAATTTTTTCTTGCAAGCTAACAAGCTTAGTAGATATTACCAAAGTGTGAAAAGTTCTATTAAAAAGTTGAATCATTTCCATTTTACATCTGCATTGTGTTGTAGACTAAAACTTTGAACATCAATGCTGTAAATTGGATTCCAAGAAGCTGTTTGATGTTATACCTACTGTATAGAACAGAGCTCAGAGCAATTTTCCCCACAAAAATGTTTAGCAGAGTAAATTTAAATCACTTGCAAAAACCATTCTCTGAAATTTGAAACATGCAAACACACACGGATATGGTGTCCGTTCCACAAGGAGTAGAACCACCAGCAATTCCAATATGCATGTGCTCCTTCCACGTTTTGGAAAGCCCCCTGATTCTGCAAAATGTCGTAAGTTAAAATGAACCTGTTATATATAGTTTCACATTATAGCCTTACAGTAAGTGGTGTGACCACTTACCTGGGGGAAAGCGCAACAATAATTCAAGTGGTTTAAAGAACAAATTAGGACAGACCTGCTAATGCATCAGGATATTCCTGTTTCAAGAAAGTTATTCATAAGGTTGTATTTGAACAGCATATGAATACGGCTCTCAAAACATTCTTTTCTGGTGCAGTTGTAGGTCAAAGTAACTAGTTAAACACAAATTCTTTAAAAAACCAACAAAAAAGCAAGAAATAAAAAGAAAAGAAAAAACAAAGAAAAAGTAAAAATAAAGAAAAAAGTAACAAAAAAAGAAGAATAAAATAGATAAAATAAAAAAGAAACAAAAACTTAAAAGAGAGAAATGGCAAAAAATAAAAAAGAAAAAGGAAAAAGGAAAAAGAAAAAAGAAGAAGAAGAAAGAAAAGAGAATGAAAGGAAAACTGGCAAAAAAGGGAAAAACTAAAAACAAAGAAAAAAGTCATTATCTGTTTTTCAGTTATCCACCACCTAGGCAAAACAACCCTCACACACTCCCAGGAAAAGATGTTTTTTCTATAACACAGGACAAGAAGCCCTGCAAAATGTGAAAGGCACCATATTCTACATCTTGATACCTATAGAGGAATCATGACATTGTCTCCCACGACAGTCTCATGTGGAAGCTGGAAAAGAAAAAGCCATAGATGTGCATCTTTATTAGAGTGATTTATTGAAAAGGCTGAAGTATTCAAAGGGATTGATCACAGCTCTGTCCTAGAAGCGATACAAGGAATGGCAGTTCCAGTTCAGACCACGAACCCAGCTGTTCCAGCACACTGCTTCCCGCAGCGGCCAGAGTCGGACAGGAACGGGAAAACGTCAAGTGTATCTGCCAGCACAGCCCCCAGGTACTACAGCCCCCAGTTTGGGCTAGTGACTATTAATCTGCAATGGATTTTGCTTTGAATTCCTTCTCTAATGTCCTTCCGAATCCCTGCACTACAAATTAGGAAGAACTACTTGGTATTTCTGATGTCTTAAGCCAGCATAGTAATCAGGTAACCAGGTAATTCTTACCTCCTTGACAAGGAGGTAAGAAAAAGCAGCTTTTCTTACCTCCTTGTCAAGGGTTTATCCTGAGATGAAATTAGCCAATTAAATTAGTTATTTTTCTAAATGGCTGAAACAAAAACAAAACAAGGAGAGTTTGAAAACCACTTATAAGTTGCAGGCAAAACCCAAAACTAACTGGGTCTGGGGAAAAAACGAGTCCATTCAGTCCATGCACGTGTCCCCTGGCACCAGTGGGCATTTTGAAGTCCATCTCTCTGTTCCATGTGCTGCCATGCCAGTCCTTTATACCCAGCGTTCTGACTGCCACAGCTCTCTCCATTTCAGCAAACAATGGAATTCGGATGAAACCTTCCTTCTGATGATCTTTGAAGAATCACTCTGTCTCTCCATTCACCACGTTCCCAGGGCAAGATGGCTGTCATGTCCATCCAATGCCATCTATTCCCTCTGAACAACAGACTAAAAGCACAGTGAAGTAGAAGCTAGAGCCAAAACCCTGAAACTTGAAGCTCCAAGCCCCACCAATCCCGTTTGCAGAGACATATTCATTTGGCTTGGAAATGCAGGTCAAGTACCACAAGTTGCCACAGTAACCTCCCAATGCCTCAGGACAGAGATCTCCAGTTTCAAACCAGGACACTCCTGTTGGTTTGATCCTGCTCCACAGACATCTATGGTTTGGTATCAAAATGCGTAAACCAGAACTATCATCAGAGAGCAGTGCCAAGGAAGACGGTTCTAACCAAGTCTTTTTTTCTTGGCAAATTCTCATTGAAACGTTATCAGATGTGATATCTTTACACTGAAACATCTCACAGTATTTTCACTCAACTCCAGGGAAACACTTTGGAAAGCAGAACATTTATCTTTTGTAGTCACCAAATAAAAGTTCAGCTAATTTCCTAGTTAGCTGTGAATGTTGGGTGCAAACTTCGCAGAACCGTGCACACAAGCTC
This sequence comes from Rhinopomastus cyanomelas, assembly GCA_013400115.1. Classification (NCBI taxonomy): domain Eukaryota; kingdom Metazoa; phylum Chordata; class Aves; order Bucerotiformes; family Rhinopomastidae; genus Rhinopomastus; species Rhinopomastus cyanomelas. Next base: position 337,804 of record VXBP01001619.1, read on the forward strand.
AGGGGCTGCACTACAACACTTCACTGCTTCTTAGAACTAGCCATCATTACTTGCTTCCATATTCAGCATGCAGAACAGTTTTTGTTCTGCTATATTTTGCTTCTTTCTCCCTGTGCTCTCTGGGAGGCTTGACATTAAAATTGGGATTGCTTTCTACTGTGTAATTCTAAATACTTCTACAAATAGTTTTGTTTTCTGTTCAGCTGGGGGGTGTTTGAATGCATTTTATCCTGTAAATTTTCCCTCTTTTCAACTCCCTTTTTGTAAAGGTTCATGGTGGGTTCCATTACTGCTTTTGTACCACATTAAATAAAATAACAACTTCAGAAAGGTGGTGACAAAGATGCATCCAGAGGAGAGCAACTCAAATGATCAGAGAGCTGGAGCCACGTTCTCTCTGAGGACAGGCTGAACAAGTTGGGGTTGTTCAGTCTGAAGAAGAGGAGGCTCCCAGGTGACCTTCTAGCTGCTTTCCAATCTCTGCAGGAGGCTTCAAGAAAGCTGGGGTAGGGCTTGTTATGTGGGTGCATGGAGAGGGGAGATTGAGGTTGGGCATGAAGAACAAATTCTTTCCTGTGAGGTAGTGAGATGATGGAACAGGTTGCCCAAGGAAGTTGTGGCTGCCCCATCCTGGAAGCGTTCAAGGCCAGGCTGGTGGTGTCCTTGAGTGACCTGATCTAGTGAAGGAGTCCTTGCCCATACAAGGGGATTGGAACTGGATGATCCTTAAGGTCCCTTCCAAACCTGGCCATCCTATGATTCTATAAGGCTTCCCAACTGTTTCATGTAAGGAAGGGTTACATATGAGTAGCTTCAATTACAGATGAATTAAACTCCAACTTTGTAGTTAACTGCCCCCACCCCTGAAATCCTAGAAGATTAAAACACCCTAGAGATCTATTTTTTAAAGGAGTCTTGAAGCAGGATACTGTTATATTATACTAAATATACTAACAGTAGGATTCAGTACCCAGGACATAATTGCCTTAGATTTTGTGTTCCTTAAGTTACAGGCTTGACATACACAAAGGTGAAGGATCTGGGGGGGCATTTGTGTCCAAATGCAGCAGAAGACTAGCTGAACTGTGAACAGCAGGTAAAGTGTCTCTAGCCATCTATGTTGGACAGCTGCAGCCTACCTTGCAAGTATCACAAAATCAAATTCACATTATAAAATGGAACCTGACATGACGACAGTGACCTTCATGGGCATTGCTGAAAGCTGAGATACTCGACTTGAATCACATGAAAACAAGGCTATCCAAACCAGTTGTTACGGTTTGAAAATTACCAAAATGTTCAGATCTACAGAATTGTGTTTTCAGGAAGAAATTGTGCATTTTGCTTTCTCTCAGTGACCTGTCCTGGGAGGGGTGGTCACTAGGTGACATTATGAAAGAGGGCTGATGACCCAGCCCCCCCTCTTTTGTCTTCTGGGAGCTTTGCCCCAACACATCAACACAGGGCTCCATCTTTCCCCCCCAACTTCTGGGTGTGTGTGGGGAGACAGGACAGGAGCGGATGTGGCCACTACCGTGACCACCCTGCCCTCTCTGAGGCAGGGAGTGGGCAGCGGCTTCCCTCCACCCAGGGCCTTAATAAGAAAAAACATCTTGGTAGCCTTTTTTTTTAAATGAAAAGGGCTTTTAAATGAAAAAGGCTTTCACTGAACATGCTGCAAGCAGAGCCATAACAATGGCGATCGTGTTTATGTTTAATTTGTCACCCATCATTTGTATTGACATGCTTTTGCTCTGCTTGAAAACAGGGCACTTTGTCCTCTCCCCACCGCTATTTATTTATCCAAATCCCATCACCTTTGTTCATGCTGAAATCCCACATTGTGTTTGTCTTGTGAATGCACAATCTCACCACTGAGACCAATCTGGTCTATTGCTTAACTCCGCATTCTCCATTAGCACAAGATTTAAGAAGTGTTTTTTCCCTTCCCTTCAATTATATCCTTGATATCTCTTTATATATCTATATAGACATATATATTTTTTTCTTGGTATTTATATTCTAAATATCTCTTGATATTTAGAAGGTACCACTAAAGCTCTGGAAAGAAAATATCAGTTACGCTAGAGGAAGAATCATGGAATGGTTTAGGTTTGAAGGAACGTTAAAGATCATCCAGTTCCAAGAATTACACAGTATTTTTTCTAGCAGTGCTGAAAATATCACCTGGATTTAAGACACTACATTTGATTAAAAAAGTAAACATACTAGGAAAGCTACTGATTCAAAATCAACATTCCTCATAAAGTAAGAAAATATTTGCTATGTTAAAGCACTAACGTGATGCTTATTTGTTTAAAACTGTTCAGTTTCGCAGTTACTTAAAATAAATTCACATTAAGTAAGTAAGTAAATAACTAGCTCAGTTATAAATTACCTGTCCCAAGAATATGATAGTTGCTACAATACAGATGAGAATTGAAAGACAAAGAGCTATTTTCATTCTTAATACAGAATAGGTATAAAACAAATTGCATGCTGCCCAAGCATTTTGATTTTGTTTTGCAAGCATGTCTCCTTTTACACTGAAATCTATCTGTTCTTGACCAAAATGGAATGCTTTGGAAGATTTTTTCACTCTTACCCGCTGTGAAGAGTGTGCTACTATACTTCCATGTACTGCTCTTCTGTCCTCATGCAACAGGTGAACTTCATGGAGAATTAAGAGGTTTACCAGCTGAGAGAGGACTATGTCACCAACAATTTTCTTGTCACTACATCCCACCTCTCTGGAGCAGTCACAAGAGTCTGGTAGCACAGGAAAAAGGAATATTAAGCGTTTACAGAGAAAAATCCAGATTCATTAGAGTAAGTGCAAGGTAGAGTAACTTACCTGAAGCCATGCTTACACTGTATATGACACAGACACCCTTTGCTGCATCTGCATGTGTTAGACACTTTTAGTAGGAATTAGTATGGACAACAATTTGGAAATCTCAGCTAATAACTTCAAGCTACTGTGCATCATTCCTATAGATTTTCCACAATAAAAAAACTCCTCCAGAATCAATTTCTTATATAATCACGTAATTGAACTTATGTGACCCACTAGAAATCACAGAATCATAGAATCATAGAATCATTAGGGATCGGAAGGGACCTCGAAAGATCATCTAGTNAGTGCCGCGCACTGTGAAGAAGTTTCTTCTCAGGCTGATGTGGAACCTTCTATGTTCCAGCTTACAACCGTTGCCCCTCGTCCTATCACTACATGACATTGAGAAGAGCCCAGTTCCATCCTCCCGACACCCAGCCCTCACATATTTATCATTAATGATAAAAGATGTCTTATCATTAATGATAAAACATTTCTAACCTTCAGCACATCACAGAAAACACCTGGGACCCACCCCCATACCTGAGTTCAAGCTGGTATTCCCCAGTTCCCTATGAAATACCTTTTCCCTGAGACACACATTTAAGATGTACTTTTTGATATCTTGATCCAGGGTGGGGTGTCCCTGCCCATGGTAGGGGAGTTGGAAGTGGATGATCCTGTGGTCCCTTTTAACCCAGACTGACTGTATGACTTGGTCTAGGTGATCCTGCTGTGGCAGGGGGATTGGACTAGATGATCTTTTGAGGTCCCTTCCAATCCCTAATGATTCTATGATTCTATGATCTTTACACTGGCAGAACATATGAAAGAATTTCTGCCTGGAAACTGTAACTTCCAAACGTTGTTGTTTCATGTGGATCTAGCCATGGTAATTGTTGATTGTGGTGCCATTTCTTGCATGCTATGGCAATGGCTTTTATTTGGGCATAAATCGCTAAGTAACAGGATATCAAACAAATAAACCAAGTACATTCAATCTCCAGTTGCCAAACAGCTGCAGTACCATCTATTTATTCACAGGGACAACGTGTTCAATTTTCACTTCATGTTACCTTCAAGTAAGAATACAAATAAACAGTGTTTTACATTTAGATTTGAAGTGGTCACTAAAGGAAGCATCTCACTCTTGTAGTAAAAAAATAATCTCAGCAGCTGCTCCAAACAAGAACATTAAACAAGAACAGTCTCTATTTGCCAACTGATAGGTATAAAACCCTTGCAGAACTGAAACTCTTCTACAGAAGAGTTGAGGAGGCAAAATCTGTTCTCTAGAAGTCTGTAGCTGTGAGTTTGCTTTTGGCCCTGCTCTTTCCCATCAGGATTCTGGATTCCACCATCTCACTTTATCTTTACATCCCCAACAAACATCTCCATGTTGGTGAGAATGCAGTAAAGCAAAGCCCTGATCCTCTTTGGCTGCTCTATCACCTAGAGAAGGCAGTTCTCCTCAATGCACTCCAGGAGCCTCCTGGATTGCTTGTATCCTGCCATGATTTTTTCAAAGTATTAGGACAAAAATGTTTCATACTGTAGTGATGAGGGGCCAGGGGTCGCCGACGCAGCACAGGAGACAGCTGTACGGTGAAGCAATGAGGGCACTGTCACCGACCTCGGGGATGTCCATCCCTTTTATTAGCAGACAGACGTCAGTGATAAACAACCTCAGGACTGCCTGATTCCCCTGTATGCTTGTGTGAGAAACCATGCAAGGAATTTAGGTAAGACAACGGGTTTCACTAACTGTACCACAGGTTAAACCTGGAACCAATTAGGACAAGTTCCTCCAGCCACTCACTTCCGGGACATGGTGTGCCAGTATCCCGTACGCTTAAGGAGGAACATTCTTAAGGAAGAACTAAAATATTCTGACATCATACAAATCACATGCATTTATGAACGCTTGACCTCTGCAATGTAATATTCTCCTCAGAGAAACATTTTCTCACAATATTTTTCCAGTCCAATTATTTCAGCATCAGAATGTACTGGTCCGTACTACTTACCAAAAATTACTCCTGAAGAGACTCTGTGATATTGCAGACAAAGGTGTTCCCGCTTTGCAGTATTTAAAACTGAACACAGGAAAGACTCCCTGCTCTCACCGAGAACACGGCGGTGTTGGGGGGTGTGGGTCTTTCTCTTTTCTTCAAATATCACCGGGTGCATTTTGCCAGCAAATAGGGATTTTTCAAGTGCTTGTAGCAAACAGTTGGTGTAAAAGCCTAAGACTGTAATTTATGAGCTGAACTGCAACACTACTACAGACGCGACTGTTATCACTTTAAAATGAGCCGCATCAACCGCCAAAAATTAGCAGCTGTACTTCCACAGAGCATTAATTAGCAAGCAGTGAGGAAATATATTTAGCAATGCGTATTAAGGCTTTAAGGTGTGAAATACTACAAATGCAAGCTACTTAGTTAATTTGCTGGAGCTAAATTGGCAATATTCAGATCACAGTTTGGGGTGGTATGTTTTTCATGTCAGTCATGTTACTGGGATATATTTTTAAAACGGTATAATTAATTCTGTTTGAGCGATCTCTAAATATTCATTATAATGGATAATACTTTGATCTTACTTTAAAACGGCAGTTTCACTCAAAGTAATGACCTGAATTACAAGCTATGCTGTCTCATTTAGTAGAACTAGAAATCTCCAGAGATTGTCTTGCCAGAAAATACATTTGATTCTTATATTTACTTTGCAGATAAAAATTACAGTTGAGAAAAATATTCCTCCAAAAAAAACCCCCAAACAAATCAGCTTCATAGTCTCAAATAATAAATTGAATCCAAATAGAAAGTGCTAAATAAAAATATTACTTAAAAGAAAATGTTGACTATCTGCAAATGTTAACAAAGCAACAGATTATGTTTTCAATTTGAATAATTAAGCAGTATTATCATTAGTTGTAAATGCAGTTCTGGCATGCTTTTTTACAATGACTTTTCAGAGACAGTATATTTTATCCGCAAAATTGCAAACTCAAAAGCTGAATTCAGCAAAAGGATTCTGATTTCTGTTGCAGGGAGAGGGAAGGATGCAGCAACTGAGCCTTGAAACATCTTTTTAATATTCTCTCTTTTTACTTTGATGTGAGTTATCAGCACGCTGAGAAGCATGTTCCTTTATATTGCTATTTCACCACTTCACCTCTTTCACTATTGAAATAGCTAGAAAATAAAGTGTCACATTTGCTTAATGAACTGCAACTCATGCAAGATACTTCAATCTGTTTTTTGTATTAGGCTATGGCTGAATAGAAATGGGTTAACTGTCTGTATTTTTGCTGTCAAGTCGCATTTCTCTCCACACACACAATCCTCCTTTTCCAATGCTTTTTGGATTATCATTAGTAACTATTCCACACTGACTTCTTCTGCTACAGTAAACATGGGCTTAGCACAAAGCCTTCTGTCTTAGTTGAGCACTGCTGCTTGATTTTACTTTCATATTAAACAAAAAGATAGGTTAAAAAAATTCAATCCAAAATTATTTAATTTAGCTTTCATGTCTGTCTGTTACTTTATATAATGTTCAGGTAAAGGCTGAAACAAAAACATCTAATTATGAAGTCAAAAGGGATGGCAGCAGCTGATAATTTCAACATGAATTGACAAAATTATGTGTGAATGTGAAAACACACTTTTCTATAATTGCATGGTTTGCCAACTGTTTTAGCCAGAGCCTCTCCAGTCCCCTTAGGAGATGGATACCATGGTAAGAGGAAACCACATTTTCAACAGAGTCTCCAAAGACCAACATGTTGCAAATACACTGTGCTTTGTTTTTTGGGGTTTGTCTTCATCTGAAAAGGGCTTGTGGTCTCATTGAAATAAAGTGATCTTCCATTAATGTCTTAGAGCCCAACATTAACTTCTAGTAGCTGGCACAGCCTGCACTCAGTATATGATTTAACCAAACGATAGCTCACTTGAAATCCACTGAGATTTTTGTTGCTGCTTTTAAGTCTTCCAAACACACCTTGCACCTAGTATCTGATTTGGAAATCACAGAAATCACAGAATGTCAGAGGTTGGAAGGGACCTCGAAAGATCATCTAAGTCCAACCCCCTGCTGGAGCAGGGTCAGCCTTCAGCATCTGGTGCACCCAGACCTGTCTCCCATCCAAGTACAAACCAGGCCCGACCCTGTGTCTCTTCACCGCTCCTCTGGGCTAAAATGAATGTTTCTGCTTGAACAGTCTGTGCACACACTGCAAGACTAGTCAAACTACAGTAGTCCCCTCCAATTCCCCCTCTCACAGGTCCAAAACCTGTACAAAAACATTTCAGAACAAACTACATAAATAAAAATAAAATATTTGATTAAAACATCCCAATATCACTAAGTTAATTGCATTTAAGTTCTTCATGACAATTTTTCAGAACAGTTTTCCATCTCTCCAGCCTCCAAATATGTCTGCCTCTTATCTGACCTTTTGGTCCTTTCATACATACAACGATAAATCAAGACTCATACCAAAAACCCATCCCAGATAGCTTCCTAATTACAATGCTTTCTAGAAAACAATTAGAAAATACCCAGATCATTCTTCCTGATGATACTATCAAATGTAGAAAGAGCTGGTTGACTTGGATCTCTCGTTAAACGTCAATGAGGTGATAGTAAACATTAATGAAGTGATAGGAAAAAGAGACCAATGCTCCATTCTTGTTTTAGACAACATACCAATATGATCAAATAAGGTGGAGAACAGTTGGTCCAGAATCATTGGGTCAGTAAATTAAATTCTTGCTGTCCCGCTACCCTAGAAGTGGGTTCTCACAATAGTCTGCCTTACGTCTGTTCTGATGATCTCAGAGGCCTTTTCCAGCCTCAATAATTCAGTGAAATTGTTCTGGGACGTAAGGCATCGTGAGTAAAACAGGCATGCATTTCAAATTTAAACCATGTTCTCATTTGAGGTTTTTGCTTTATCAGCCCCTTGAATTTTGGGACGGAAAACTGATCTCTGTAAGTTTGCATACTGTGATTTAGGAAATGTCCTACAAGCGACACCATGGCTTTGACAATTTGTCTTCAAACAGGTTTTTAATCCTGATGCACGTGCCAACCAGAATCTGGCTACTTTCACACAAGGCTTTTGAATGAATCGATGAAATTGTCGCAAAGGAAAGACATTGTTGAATTTCCTACAGTCTGTGTTTTATGGACATCTCTGAGAATAAAAAATAAATGTTATCACAAAGGAACAGAAGTCTGAAAACTAGTTTGCTCTAATCAGTTCCTGTGAACTAGTTAATAAAATAAATTTAACAAAAATTAATACGAGAAAATGCTTTTGTGGAACTATAAGCATCAGATTTTAAGGCTTAATAAAACATGACAAATCTTTCAGGCACTAGAATTAGCCCAGTAAACAAACCCAGATTAGTAACTTGAATGGAGTGGATGAACTAAAAGCTCTGAATAGAAAAGGGACAAAGCAAAAGGTCTACAAATCCCAGAAGGACCAAAACAGAGGACACATGAAACAAAATATTTTGAGAAAATCACTTAGTAAGAGAGCAGTCATTCCACCTCTTACACCAGACTGATTATGCAGATCCTTTCCAGTAAAGTACTTTTAAAAGATTCTCTTCCATTTGTTGACCCCTGTGCCCTGTGCACAGGAACATAACATTTTCATGTGGTTACATAATTTGCCTGCAACATTAAAAGTAGAAAAGTATCTCATACTTAGCCTGGGTACTGCGGATCCTCTGAGCCTCAGCACTGTTACAGAAATAAGCCTGCACACTGCCATGCTATTAGCGGAGCGGTAATTGTGGAAGCTAACACCTTTCCTTAACATGGGATGTAGATGTGCAGCCATCTCTGTAGGAAAGCTGTAAAAGTACACACAGACACTTCAAAATATTGGATGTGTCACTCTGAGTTCATATTACTGCAGACACTGGGCATTAATAGCTATCATTCTTTCTAGAGAGAAGCTGTAGAATAAGCTCAAGATTATAATGAAGAGTTCTGGAGGCCTCTGCATGAGTGAAATACTGCGGCTGTTAAGTGGCCACAATAACAAATCTTGTTTGTCTTGCCAAGTTTCCAAAATGAAATTATCTTCCCAAAGCTGGATCCAGATCTACAAATATTTCATGACCATATGTCATCTCACTCCTGCAGCACAACAGAGATCTTTTATATTTAACATAGCTACTTCCTCTTTGCTTTGAAATCATCAGAACAGCTGCTAAATAAACAGCAAATAGTCCAGTTAGCTCTTTGTGAAGTTCAACATGTTTCTCGGTGCATTTATTAATTCAGCAAGAGATTCACATTTCTCTTGTAGTTTCATTCCTTATTTACCATCTTAATAGCCATTTCTTTTTCATCTTGCATTAGTATTTCTTTGTACCTCTCACACTTTCTATTAAGTAACTGTCTTACTATCAATATCCTTAGAAAAGGAAAAGGATGACCAAACCTTATTACAGAAACGACCTGGGACATGTGGCACTGTGAGCTTCTATCCATCCTTTAAAACGGCCTCCTGTGCCTGCCCAGGACAGTTACCAGTCTTGCTGGAGCCACCTCTTTTGGTCTTAGTATTAAAAAGTCTGACTGAAAATACCACAGCCAAAACTAAGAGATTGAAATAGCTAAAATAGACTGAAAATAACTGAAATATATACTCTCCACTGGAAATTGCATGTTAGCCATCTTGGAAATGTGCCTTTTAACAAGATAAAGCAGTGATTAGGTAGGACCAGACGGTACTTACTAGTGTGCAGAGTAAAAAGAATTATTTGACTGGCATCAAGTGTGATGAAATAAAGCATCATTTCAAATACAGGAATTCAGTGGACTTGCAAAAAGGAGTCTTTTCTGGAGTACTTTGGAGAAGAAACAATCTTCAGGACTTTTTATTGTGTGTATATATGTATATACATAATGTGTATATATAGAGATAGATTAATATTACCTCCTCATTTCACCTTGCTACTAGAATTCTTTCTTCTTCTCCCTCTTCTACACACACCTATAATTTCCCTTTGCCATGGGGAACAACATTACAGAATCTTGGAATTATTGAGGCTGGAAAAGCCCTCTGAGATCATCAAGTTCAGCCTATGAAGCATTGAAGGTCCTGCTCAAGCAGGGTTGTTGGACTCTATGACCTCTGGAGGTCCCTTCCAACCCCTAATGATCTGTGTCTGTCTGAAGGCTGTGGCCCATGCTAGGGAAGCTTTGCTCAGTCACAGCCAGCACACCTTGACTTCTGACAGCTTTTTGGCAAAGAGACATGAGCAACGTACTGAGCTTACTCTCTACCTGCTATAATAATTTATCTTGGTGCTGTGTTCTGGCATAAAATTCTGTGCAAGGACTTCACTTGTGTGGTAGTGGAGGCAGGGAAAAGTGCACACAGCTGCACACATCCTCCTGGAGCATCCTCTCACTGGAATGCTGCGTATTCTGCTATGCTGAGGCTTTATGTCATTTGAAAATATTTTCCATCTAAGCAGTGATGCTTTGGAATTTCTCACAAACTTTAATATTAGACATCTGATATTTCACCCCATGAGGGACAGGTTACCTCTTCAGCACCCTCTGAGGTAAAACTTAATCAAAACAGGTTATGAGAGCAGCAGCCTGCAAGTAACTTTCATAATGATGGGTTTATTTTTCTTTTTATTGCACTCTTACTCTGTAAGATTTATTCAAGCATTTTACAGAACCTCCTGTAAGCTGGAGTTCAGTCCGTGAGTGGAATAAACATACAGACAGTAAAACAGAGGGCATCAATTGAAAACAAGAATTGGAGGTAGGAAGATAGGAAGTAATGAAGACAAGTATTTTGTTTCTCACAAATCAGAGACAACACAGTCAATACAAAACTCTGTGTCCAGTAAAGCAGGTTCCTTACAATACAAAGATACATGGATGCTCATAGATACAAAGATGCTCAAAGACACAGAGATGCTCAAAGACACAAAGAGGTTCATCTGGGTGAAGAGATGATGTTATATCAACTTTTAACATGTGTGCATGGTCTAAAGCAATGGCAATATAGGATCACAAGTAAGTCTTGCATCTGGGCAAGAACAACCCCAGGTACCAGTACAGGTTGGGGACTGACCTGTTAGAGAGCAGTGTAGGAGAAAGGGACCTGGGGGTACCGGTGGACAGCAGGATGACCAGGAGCCAGCAGTGTGCTCTTGTGGCCAAGAAGACCAACAGTATCCTGGGGTGGATGAGAAGTGGGGTGGTTAGCAAATTGAGAGAGGTTCTTCTCCCCCTCTACTCTGCCCTGGTGAGACCACATCTGGAGTATTGTGTCCAGTTCTGGGCCCCTCAGTTCAATAAGGACATGAAGCTGCTGGAGGGAGTCCAGCATAGAGTAACGAGGATGATGAAGGAAGAGGAGCACCTCCCTTATGAGGAGGCTGAGGGAGCTGGGTCTCTTTAGGTTGGAGGAGACTGAGGGGTGACCTCATGAATGTCTATAAATATGTGAAGGGTGGGTGCCAGAAGGATGGAACCAGGCTCTTCTCAATGTCATCTGGTGATAGGACAAGGGGCAATGGGTGTAAGCTGGAACATAGGAGGTTCCACATCAATATCAGAAGGAACTTCTTCCTGGTGAGGGTGACAGAGCACTGGAACAGGCTGTCCAAGGGGGTGGTGGAGTCTCATTTTCTGGAGATGTTTAAAACCCAGCTGGATACGTTCCTATGTGACTTGGTCTAGGTGATCCTGCTGTGTCAGGGGGATTGGACTAGACAGTCTTTTGAGGTCCCTTCCAATCTCTAATGATTCTATGAGTCTATGATTTTATATATGAAAACATTTTAGAAACACTCAGTGATAAGAAATACAAAAGTATCTAGATAAAAGAATGAGTTTTTCACATTAGGAAGACTGTCAGAGGTGCATATTTGCAGCAATTAGTAAGTCTTGAAAACTAATAGTCAATCTAAACTAATAGAATAATAATAAAATAATAAAACTAATAGAAAGCAATAGATAATAACAAAAATTCTAACAGCTCATTAAAATGGCCAATATGTTTTTAACTGAAGATGAACAACATTGTTGAGCATGTTTGATCTTCTAACTTAATCCTAAGTATGTATGATGATTTAGTTCTTTTCTAGAACACGACAAGCCCGTCTAAGGAAAAGGCAGCCGCTCCCGTGTCAGCACCCTGCCTCAGCAGGCATTACTTATATTCTAAGTAAAAGATTATGAAGCTTTACACAGGGTAACACTGCGTAAAGATCTGAGGAGAAACTCTGAAAACAATATACATTGGAATTACAGTAGCTGTACTGAGCAGTGGTGTGATAACAGCACCTGCTCTCAGTACGAGTTTGCTAGGAAAAAGCAGTCTGTTCAGAGTCAGTACAAGCACGGTGAGGAATAATAGCTTGCATGCTTTGTGTAATTTAGCTCTTACACTGTAGAATATATAATTAGCCACTCAGCCTTCAAGTTTAAATAATAAGCTACATTTTTTTAAAGAGTTTTTTCCAAAACATTACCCTCTTTTCCTCTTTGCTCTTAATCAGATTGGTAATTATAGTGATGCTAACCTCTGATATACTACTGTCAGGTCTGATTGATACCAAGAGCTTCCTTAATCAGATCTGACAACTTTCAGCAAGTGTCTGTCTCTTGAGACCTTGCATCCAGCCTGCTTGTTTTCAAATCCTGTGAATGTTATTTTGCATTTTCTTCTCCCCAGCCCATTTGTCACGTAGTGCAATGATAGAGTAGAACCACAACAACAGAATGTAGAAAATACTTCTGTTGGTTTTCAAATTTTGCTATAGTAATATTTGATCTAAAGTTGATTGTTTACTGGTTAAGAATTTACAAGGAAAATCTAAGTACAAGAACAATTTTTGGAAACACATTGACATTTCCCAGAAACACAGTCCTGTGGCTTGTTTGATGGTTTTTGCGGTTTTTTGCTTGTGTTTTCCTTATTCTTGTTTGTCTCAAAGCTGCAAGGAAAAAGATCTCAACACAGAATCATAGAATGTCTTGGGTTGGAAGAGACCTCCAAAGGGCATCTAGTCCAACTCCCCTATAACAAGCAAGGACATTTCCAACTAGAACAGATTGCCCAGAGCCCCATCCAGCCTGACCTTGAACAGCTCCAGGGATGGGGCCTCCACCACCCCTCTAGGCAGCCTGTTCCAGGGGTCACACAACCTCTGATTCAAGAACTTGTGGAAAACGTCCAGCCTTAATCTGCTTTTTTCCAGCTTCAAACCAAGACCCCTTGTCCTATCATTCTCTGCCCTTGTGAATAGTCTTTCACAGCCCTCATCTCCTTTCAGGGATCAGAAGTTTGCTCTAAGGTTCCCCCCTGAAAGTTTAGGCTTGGGTGGCACAGCTTCAGGAGACAAAGAGAAAAGATTTCCTCAGTTACCACTCTATTTATGCTGCACACTTTTAAGGCTCTGCATAACGGTCCTGTATTACCTCATTAGCTGTACAGTTTAAAAGGTCAAAATCAGTTTGCAGATATAATTACAAAAATTTATTTATCTGTTTTTATTTGAAGATTAGCCAGACAGAGGGGGGTCTGTGTTTCTTTGGAAAAAAAAAAATAAATCAGTATTCAAATACCTATTTTCTGGAGCACAGACTGTTTTCTCTAAAAGTGAGGAACAGTTCCCAAAGAAGCTGTTGTTCTTGATCAGATTTTCCCCCTTCTGTTCAGCTCCTGTAAAGCAAGGCACAATAGTATGTGAAAAAAGACTGGATAGCAACAGTGACATTTTGTTCTAAATAAGCTTTTAATGCACCTTTACCCAACAGTTGTATTTACTTTCACAGATTTGTAGGCAAATCATCTTTGTTTTTTCTCAAACCAGGGTGTTTTTGGAGCCTCAATGCAAATTCCTGCCTCAGAGCGTAGGAAAAATGAAGAAAGGTTTCCTGATTTGGTGAACATGCTGATGTTAAATAGATATTGCATTAAAAACCAATTTTATGACACCTGTTCACAAAACAACCACCCAAACATGCAGTCATCTGCTTTCAAGTCTACATTCCAGAGAAAATGATGCTAATGGTAACCAGTGTTGAAGGTGATTGCAGCAGATCTACAGGTTTATATTGTCAGGCTTATGTTCTCTAGTTGTTGTTGTTTCAATATCACATGTGTCATGGATGGAGTAAGAACATAAAACTACCTTAGAAGTTCAATAACAGATATGGTAATGGATGGAAGTCAGATTCAACAACAAGGATGAGATTCACCCTGCCTATCTTAGATGGAAGAGTTTTGTCTGGAAGACACCTTCAAGATCATGGAGTCCAGCCTTTTCCTAGACCTATCAGCACCACTAAGGCCTGTCCCCCAATGCAATGTTTACCCTTCTCTTAAACATCTTCAGGGATGGAAACTCAATCCCCTCGCTGGGCAGGCTGTTCCAGTGCCTGGCAACCCTTTCAGGAAAGAAATTTCTCCTGTCATCCAACCTGAACCTTTCCTGATGCAGCTTAAGGACATTTCTCCTTGTGCTATCACTGGCCACTAGGGAGAAGAACCAATCCCAGCCTCTCTACAACCTCCTTCCGAGTAGTTGTAGAGAGCAATGAGGTCTCCCTCAATCTCCTCCTCTTCAGGCTACTGATTTAATCTTCACCAGCCAAACTAGTGGTCTGGGTACTCTCTAGATGGTTCATTTAATCATCTTATAAGACTTTTCTTTGTAGTGTTCTCCCTGCAAGTCTGTGCAACCAGTTTGTGACAAGTTGCTTAGCTTTTACATGGTTAAAGCCAAAATAAATCAGTCTGACTCATACAAATAATTATCTCAACAAATACATGATGTGAAACAACTTGCAAGACAGAGAGGGAGAAGAGAAAGCTGTACATGAACCAGAAATGCAGTGCTGTTACACAGAAATGAAAGCTTGGAACAGAAATGCTGGGCTTTCAACATGCTAAATAAACCTGCCTCTCTGCTCAGCAGCAGTATGACCTTGGGACAAGACATTATGTTTTGGGCAAATTAATTCAAAAAGTTCAAACCAACAGAGAATCCAGAAGTGAAAAAAAATGATGATGACTAAACATAAACGAAGCATGGCCTTTAGGAGAAGTTTAAATGAATGGATGCTTAGGCTAAATAAATTGGACTGAACAGAGATAACTACAAGTGTCTTCAAAGAGCAAACAACAATGGCTGTGGAAGAAAGAATCTGATAAGGAAAGTGGTAATAACATTCAAGTAGGATTTATGATGAAAATAGATTTCTGCTAAAAAGTAAAAAAAAATATCCTTATAGGTAAATATATATAAACCCTGAAGGATATTCAACAGATGTTTATGATCAGGGTTGTAAAATCAGGTTAGACCAAAAATCTATCAATATTGGAATATATGTTTGCAGAAGGACAACTTAGATTATTTCTCATAAAGTTTAGCAGTTTTAAGATCACCTGAAGATCCAACTTAATGGTGCATTCACGCCAAGGTAAACATCCTCAAAATTTCAATTAGAGGGTATCTTCCAAATTTCCATTCTAAACAAATATATAACACGTCCTATATAAGAAAAATATTTGCAGATTATATCCTATAGAAATAATTTAATATACTATTAGAATAAAGTCTGATAGAATACGCCATAATATATGGCGTTATAAACTTCATGCTAACAAACCAGTTCAGTAATTATATTAATATTTTATATTATTATATTTATTTATTCTAATTCTATTGTAAATAGTTTGGTTTAGCAGTGGGCTTGGCAGAGTTAGATTAATGGTTAGACTTGATGATTTTAAAGGTCTTTCCCAACTGGAACAACTCTATGTGAAGTGATTCTCTAATATGAAAGTTTCTTTATGAATTATTTCTTTATTACAATTCTAATATAGAAAAGCTTTGCTTTTCAATGCAACCAATATTAGCAAGATCATCTGCAATATTTGTTAGCATTAATTGGAAGTATATGGTGGTTTTTTGGTTCAACTAATAGTGACAAACAACATTAAACTACCTAAAATACTCTGTAACATTCAAAACAACATCTTAGGGGGATATAATTATGAACGGCTTTCATAGACTCATAGAAACATTAGGGATTGGAATGGACCTCAAAAGACTGTCTAGTCCTATCCCCCTGACACAGCAGGATCACCTAGACCAAGTCACACAGGAACACATCCAGGTGGGCTTTAAATGTCTCCAGAAAATGAGACTCCACAAC